>SNQJ01S0150800.1:265-23183 GCA_010110895.2 Picea sitchensis
ACGTTAGGTTGAGTTTTTGGAATAAGTGGTGGAGTGCTCATATTGAAAAAAAAAAGAAAAAATACGTAACAATTATTATCATGGATTGGCTTTGTTTCTCAAATCAACTTTTACTTATGAAACTTAAAATAAATAATAAATAAAATATATTTATTTCTCTTTACGTAAAATTAAAATTGAATCAAAGTAAAAAGTCACTCACCTCATTTCAGATGTCCAATTACCCATTGAAGAAGCCAAAAATAATTTCGGAAAACCTTAGAGAAGTCAAGAGAAACCTAGGTAAAAAAGGTAAAAACCAAAGAGAAGTATTATTCCCGTTCAAAACCATAGAGATATAATTTCAAAACAGTAGAACAGTAGTATTCCGATTCAAAACCATGGAAAAATACTATTCTTGTTCAAAACCTCAAAGAAATAAATTCAAAACCCCAAAATTCAAAACTACAGAAAAATATTATTCCCATTCAAAACTGTAGAAAAATAATTTCAAAACCACAACTAAATTCGTGATATTATTGCTTCACATCTCATTCGTAATAAATTACATAACAATGAAATACAAACCAAACACGCATAAGCCTTAGACGCATTAACTAATAAGAAAATAAGGCATGGAGAGTCATCCATATGGTAACATAAGCATGATTCTAAGTGTAGCATCGTCATTTGTTCATATGACAATCTATAAGAAAGTGGGTTCTCATGGGATTTTTCTCAATCACATGGGATGTATTGTGAACGCTATTAAAATAATCAACTTGAGCTATGATAAGATAATAATTTTTTATAATTTTATATTATTAAATTATTAAATAAAAAATTAAATTTTTTATCATTACTTTATAATGTATTAGTTAATTATAATTATATTTAATTTGTAATAATGTTATTTATATTGTAATGATTTTGTTAAAAATTAAGATGTCAACACACAATGAAATGTAGTTTTTAAAAAATTAAAAACTAGTAATGTAAATTAATATTATACACAATGAAATGTAGTTTTTAAAAAATTAAAAACTAGTAATGTAAATTAATATTATTGTAATTCCTTTTAACATTTTATTTTATTTTATTTTAGAATATAATTAAAAAAATTTATGTTATTATTTTAAAACATAAAAACAAAGAGAAAAGCAAAATATATTTAATATTAATTTATTAAAAAGAAAAAATCATTATTTTGATGAATGTATATTCATATAAAGATATGTGAAATTTATCATAAACAAGTGTTACATGGCAGCATAGTCCTTGCCAGGTTGGTATAGGAGTAAATGTGACCTAGTACATGTAGGTGGCTAGAAAGTTGAAATACATGTGGTTTGCATGCATAACATAGTATTCTCGAATTAATTCTTCTTGAAAAAATATAAAAAATTATCAATGCTCGAATGGTTGTTGGACACAAAAAATTTAGCATTACCGAATTAGTTATTTTTAAAACTAAGACATAGAAAGCGATCAGAAATAAATAAATTATACATACGAAATATGTATTTGTATAAAGTAGATATTTAGTAAATAAATTATACATATGAACAATGTATTTGTATAAAGTAGATATTTAGTAAGTAAATTATACACACGAAATATGCATTTGTATAAAGTAGATTCTTAGTTTTATAGAATCCTGAAATTTGTAGCCCTCATTACTGTCAGTAGAGTTTTGTCGGGTTCGAGTACGTATGCTTGAAAATTGGGTTAATAGATGTTCCATGGTCTACAAATAGCACCCACTACTTCGCGATATACAAAATGAGAGGCATAGTTACGGACTATAGAAATTACTAGAAGTGTAATGTTTGTTATATATAATAGAATAGTAATAACATCTGTTGCATTGAATTACTTTGCTTTAAAACTAAAAGGTTTTTTGGAAAAAAAAAAAAGATATAGCGTGTCGAATGTCAGTTTTTTGCACATGCTTTATAGAGCATGGATGGACTGCCCATTCCATAATTAGCAAGTCTTTGGATGGAGTGGATTGTCGGGGTTCAAAATTGGACCTCTATTGTTCCATGTCCTACAAAAACCATCAGTAGATATTTAGTAAGTAAATTATACACACGAAATATGCATTTGTATAAAGTAGATTCTTAGTTTTATAGATACGAAATTTGTAGCCCTCATTGCATACGTAGGCAGTTTTTGTATCGCGGGTTCTCGGGCTGTCGCACTGAAAATTGGGTGTCTGATGTTCCATGGTCTACAAATAGCACCGACTGTTCCGCGATATACAAAATGAGGCGTAGTTGCGGACTATAGAAATTTACTAGAAATTAATAATGTTTGTTATATAATAGAATAGTAATAACATCTGTTGCACCGAATTACTTTGCTTTAAAACTAAGGTTTTTTTTTGGAAAAAAAAGATATGGCATTGTCGAATCAGTTTTTTTTGCACATGCTTTATAGAGCATGGATGGACTGTTCATTCCATAATTAGCAAGTCTTTGGATCGTGGATTGTCGGGTTCAAAAATGGGCCTCTATTGTTCCATGTCCTACAAAAACCATCGACAGTTCCACGATATACAAATTGAGAAGCGGGCTTGCGAACTATAGAAACTTATTATAAAGTAAATAATGGTTGTTACATATATCGAGAAATTACATCAACATTTAAAACATCAACATTGTTGAAGACCCAAAAATTAACATACAATAGGAGACAAGAAATGTAGAATATCCGAATTAGTTTTCTTTGGAACAAACAAGAAGGTTCCTGGAAACTCAAAGTTTAGTATACAATAAGGACATTTTCGAATAAGTTTTCTTTGAAATTTAACAAAAATTAATAATGTTTGTTACATGTTTGTGGAAATTTAAATGCATTTGTCATATAGACTGGGATTGGGGCTCCCGTGGACCATAAAAAGAAATAAATACAAGAATTAGGAACATCGAAAGAAGTGTGCGATGGTAGAGAGGAAGACCTGAAAAGAATAAATTAGAACTTATGCGTCTTTGGTTACAGTTTTATATTTAAAGAGGACATAAGTGGATTGATAAAGAAAAGAAGATGACATCATAGACTTAAACTAGAATGATAAACAAAACAATATGGCAGTATAGACTTACTATGAAGGTGATGCGTTTTTGTTGATGTCATCAATGGGCAGTGGACTCCTCTTGATCAGTTGTTGCCCCTCCTGAGCAAGGCTTTCCATTCAGAGTTGGAACCATTCTTCGATGTAGCTTTTCATGGGGGTTGTGTTGATTTCATCCTGGATCTCTATGTCGTAAAGGTCATTTTCTAATTTCCTTAGATCCATTGAAATACTATGCAGACTCTGTTCAATTTATTCATTGTGTGAGGCATAGTCTAGTACCCAGCGCTCATGCTCATCTAGAAGATGTTCAAGTATGCCGTAAAACTTTTCAAAAGACAGCCCCTTTAAAATATCAACTTGTTCATGGAATGCTTCTTTGGTCACTGACAAGGATTTGAGAATTAAGTTTGGATCTTGAACCTCATTGGTAGTTCCGGCTAAGTCCATCTGGAGCGGGCTTGTGAATAAATTTTTCTTTTCTGATATGACTTGTTTACATGATTTGACAATGAGGTGCAAGTTCTCAATTTTTTTTTGCCAGCATGCTTTTACTTTTTTGGTGCGCTTTGGGGAGGGAAGTTTCTCCTGTCTTCGTTTTAGTTCCGATGTGTTCAGGGCATAGTTGGCAAAAGGGTCTAGCACCTGATGATAGAAAAGATGTTCATTTTTTAAATTCGCCTCCAAATGTTCAAGCAAATCATTGGCCTTCTTTCCGAAGGAAACTAAAATTTGCGATGTTTCCCAAGCTTCAATAACTAGCTGCATTCTTTTGTTGATGTTGTTCTCTACAAGGGATCTGGAGAATGCAAGGAGGGTAGAGGATACTTTCATCTTCGCTGCAGTGGTAGAAGGCACGATTTTTGCCAAAGGACTGGAAAATTCTGGTGTTGCAATGAAATCTTGTTCAAATTCGTTGAGGCGGTGTTTCAGATTGGCATAATCCATCTCCATTCCTCCTATGGAATCACGAAGAACGTCACCAGTTACCTAGTGAAATGAGCAGATTTTGGACTGGGTCATTTGGCTAAAGTCAATCTATGTTCGAGATTTGCCTTTCTTGTTTGTTACATCTCTCTTTTCAATGACCATACTTTTAGATTGATTGTCAAAAATTAGTGCTCTGGATTACGAAGGATTCATCTATGTAAAAAAAATTGGTGTCAGATATGTCCACCGCGGACGACCCAATTTTTTGCATCTGCTCAACTTCAATTTCAATTTGCAATTTTCCACTGTCAATTTTGAGTTCCTCTGTGTGGCCTGCATTGTTTTTTCTCTTCTTCGTCAATGGAAATTTGTGAGAACAATCAATATTTATGTGAGGAGGGTTCTTATCTCCTCCTCTGTTCGAAGATTTCTGGGTTGCTTTCATACTGGGATGTACCGTCGAAGCGACACTCCGTGGTGTCGTGCTCTTGGGAGTGCTAGCGGGGGGTTGGGTACTCTTCTCACCAGATACTTTACCATGTTGTATGTAAAATTCAGTTGCGCTTTGCAATGTCTCTACGTCGCAATGGGTAGAAGAAGGATTGTTGTCAACACTGTCCCTGTCTTGGGTGATGTGTCTATGGATAAAAGAGGTTTTAAAGCCAACACCCAGTAAATGTTCTCAAAAAATGTCATTGGGGTCGAACCCTTTTATCCTTTCAGCGTACGTTAGGTTCAATTTCTTGAAATGGGCAGCAACCTTGCCAATCTTGTTGATGTTTCTTCACACGAAGTCTCTGACTTTCCAGGGCAGAGGAATGAACTATTTTTTTTTCTTGTCATGGAAAAAATGCAACCATTGGTTGTATTGCCTTGTTATTTCTACAACAAACATCTTGTCCATGATGTGGCATGGAAGGAAGGCAGGATTTTCCTTAGATCCAAAGACCATGAGGAGACTGTGATTTTTCTTTTGCTGAAGTGTGCCCTTCTTGTTCAAAAACTTGCTTGCGTGGCTAGACATCCACGAAGCACCCTTGCCTAACAGTAAATCTTTGAAAACTAAGACAAAGCCATTAAAAACTTCATAAAAACAATGGGAGGCCTTGTGTCTCCACAGGGCGTCGTGCCAGAATGTTACTAGGTCGAATCCACTGTTTATTTTATTGGAAAGAGAAATTTTTGGAAACGGGCAACAATACACAATTGTGAAAATCAAGTAGGATGACATATAAAATTTATTTGATTCTTTGAATCGAGACAACTGGGAACAGAGTTCAATGGAGATTATCTTTCCCCAATCAAAAATGTATTGTTCCTTGACTGTGAAATACAAAATATAAATAATTATATGGGAAATGCTTGTTGTGGATGCCTGTCCTGTTATTCTTGTAAACAACCAAGCAATTTTCCTGAATGGATTTCTAAAGGAACTTACCTGGAGCCTTGTGATATCTTTAGGAACTGTTGTCGTCTCTTCGAGGAATTTGGCTAAGATGTCCAACCAGTTATGATTTTTTTCTAGAAACTGCTTGCAGTCTTGTCCTCTGAACGTTAATGTTGGTTTCGACAATTTCAACATCTTGCGGAAGAGCTGAGGTGACAAAGAAACAGGAGAATGGTCACGCAGTGGAATAATTCTTTGGCCTGGAATATATTTTTCGGTGCACCAATAGACCAGCTCCTTACAGTCAAAAAATTCAGGGACACAGCCTGCACAAGCGATTCCGAAGGTCCAAATCACTTTGTTCTGGGCGGAATGAGATGAATAGTAAAAGTATGCCTTGGACCACTAGAACCTTTGTTCCTCTTTTGCGAACATATTTATTGCATCTCCATAAAACTGTTGTCGACCCGCTGCCATAGGTCTACAAAGACATTTATTTGTTTCAGGCGATGAATGAAATGAAAGGTTGGAAGGGATAATATAACCCTGCACAAATTTTGGTCGAAAGCGTGTGAATGGGAGATGTCCTCGAGACTTTTTTTTATTAATGACAATTTGGACAGTTGTTGCATGATGCGTTGTTAACATTAAACACTACTAATTTCATATATAGAAATGCAAACATGGTGGATATTGCAATGAGCGATTAAGCATTGCATATTTCTTGAGCGGCCCAACACGACGACGCGTGTTGGAGATGAACAATCAGAAGGGACAAAATAAGTTTCCACACATCTTGGTTTAATGTGTAATAATGGGATATCTCCTCGAGTTTTTCGCCCTTTAATGACAATGTTGACGGTTCCTGCATGGTGCCCTGTTAGCATCAAAGGTTTCTAATTGCATAGCAAGAAAGTACGGAGGTCGTAGGCAGGGGAAAAAAACCGCTACAAAATAGGGTTGCAAGGTACAACTATTGAAGGTGAGGACGCCAGGGTCAAATTGTATGTCTCAGAAATTTTTGATTGCAATACACGTAACCCACCAACCGTGGCGATAAAATTGGCTAAGTATGGAGAGCAATAGTGGTCGGTCGGAGGAGTCGTGTGATTATATAGATGGAGATAAAGATATCTCAACCCACCAACACTAGAAATCGTGTTTATAGAAAGGTGACTATACATATAACCACAAAGCGATAATACAAGGGAAGAAGAAAAGGGAAAAAGGACCAATGAGTCTGCGGTGGAAATGTGAATCATGGAAATTTTGAGTAAAATATGCATATCAAGGAAGAAGAAGCAACAGACTTCGAATGCGCTAACCTGAAACACTGACTAAGAATTTGATATTTTGTGAATCCGTGAACAGGAGGATCCAAAATAGGGTCAGAGGTCCGGATGGTCAAATTCTATTATTCGGAACATTTGAATGCACAATCTGTAACACAGAAGAGGGGACGATGTCATAACCCGGTAGTCAATTTCTATGTTGCGAATGGTTGGATGCGAACTGTTTCGTATTGTTGTGTGTAGTTGTCACTTGTAAGAGTCATTAGTAAGAGCATAGAAAATGTATATTAGGAAGCACATTTGTCAACTGTGGTACAGTGAAGCTTGCGAGTTCGAGGAGCACGCAATAGAATTGTAGATTGTGAACCCAACAATTGTGGACAAAAAATTGCCTAAGGTGTGATTATATACATGGAGATAATGAGAGCCATAATACAGGAGAAGAAGAAAAGGGAAAAATGCTAAAGGAGTCGGCGATGGAATTGTAGATCAGGGAAATTTTGAATACAAGATGTGAACCTGGTAGTCAATTTGCATATTGCGGAGGACCGGAGTAAATAATTTGAATGCATAATTTGTAACACGGAAGAGCAGATGATGTCGGACCCGCACCTGTGTCTAGTTGTCAGTACTAAGAGGTAATTTAGTATTGAAAATAATATTTTATATTCTGTTAAATACTTCATAGGGATTAGTATCTATAAACAATGGCAATCTCCACCCCGCCAGCCTTGCATTCTGTGTGTGAATTTTTATATCGCGGAACTTGAAGGACTATTTGCAGGACACGGAACAATAGAAGTGCAATGTCGAGTCAGTCAATCCGTAGCTCCGCTTCTCAATTTGTATATCACATAATTTTGGGTGCTATTTGTAACACACGCAACAATGGAGGGCCAATTTTGAGGTCGCCCGCCCAAGAACCCGTGATCATAAATGTCGGTAGGTATGAAAAGGAACAACTACCGGTTCAATTCCCCATGCAAGGATATATATGGAAATGAAATTGATCCCAACGCGGCAACCATGGACATAAAATTGGCCAAGTATCGAAAGCAACGATGGTCGGTCGGATTTGTCATCTGATTGTATAGATGGAAATAAAGATATGCCAACCCGGCAACGTTGGAGCTACATATTTCGTGAACCCGCCAAAAGGAGGATCCAAAATAGGCTGTGAAGGTATCCACATAGGAGGCGAGGCCCAGACCTTCTAATTGTATTGCTCCGAACATTTAAATGCATAATCTGTAAGACGAAAGAGAGAACAATGTCCGGTAGTCAATTTGTATATTGCGGAGACTGCAATTCCAATTGTTTTGTACCTCTGTGTCCAGTTGTCACTAATAAGTGCTAATTTAGTATTCTAAATAAATTCTTAGATACTTTTAGATACTTCACAGGGATTGGCATTTGTAAACAATGGCAATCTGCACTCCACCATTTATGCATTCTGTGTGTCAATTTTTATATCGTGGAACTGGGAGTGTTGTTTGGAGGACACAGAACAATAGAAGTGCAATGTTGACTCAGCCAGTCCGCAGATTCACTTGTCAATTTGTATATCGCAGAATTATGGGTGCTATTTGTAGGCTACGAAACAATGGAGGCCCATTTTTGAGCTCGCCTGCGCGCCTGAGAACCCGCGATCAAAAATGTTGCTAGGTATGGAATGCGGAATTTGTGTGTGCTTTGTAGAATATCATGTCCATATTTATAGTCCCATAATACATGGGAAGAAAATAAGGGGAAAAGGACAAAGGTGTTGGCAGTGGAATTGTAGATAATATACGGGAACAAGAGAAGGGAAAAAGAAATAAGTATCTCGCAGAAGAACATCAGGGTTCGCAAGCATCGGCCCCGTAGTGGTGGGCATAAAATTGGCTAAGTATGGAAAGGAATAGTGCTCGGTCGGATCCGTCGTGTGAGGATATAAATGAAGATGTTAAAGCATGAATTGTAGATGATGGAGGTATCTTTCGTACCACTTTGTCCACTTGTCACTAGTAAGAGCATTGTTGATGTATATCAGGAAGGATGCGAAGTTGGTAGGGATGGAAAGAAACAATAGATACTTTGAATGAAGTCAATGTGTATGAGGAACCTGTGGTGAAATTGAAGATCACATATCTTTTCAGTGCAAGATGTATACTGCGGAACAATAAGCAGTTGGGTTCGCAAGCGTCGGCCCCATAGTGGCGGGCATAAAATTGGCCAAGTATGGAAAGGAACAAATCACTAACATTTTTTTGCAACATGTATATGACGAAACAGGGGACATAAGTGTTGGGTATCGTGAACCCGGGGCCTAGTGCCAAGATAACTGGGCAAGTATTGGCCAAGACAAATTTATGATATCTATTTCAATATTTTTCATACTAGCATCTATCAATGAACAAAGTTTTCATATTTATCTGAATAGTATTCATAGTAATATATATTAATGGATTGGTTGTTTCAAATGCAAATGATCTCCCAATCTACAAGATGTTTCTCGGCTTGCAAATTTCACCGGAACCTAAAAACATTTGACTGCAACATGTACATAGCACAACAAGAAACATGAATTTGCATTGTGGTCTCAACGACATAAAATCCTTATCATCTATTCATCGTGTATTCGTTGCAATGAGATCAGCAAATGTCGGCTCTCCATAAACATCAATATCTAAATTAAATTAAATGCAATCAAAATTTGGTGTGACTTTTAAGTAATGAAAGCATAAATTGCAGATTACGTAAGTTCTTAGGCTGGAAGATGTATATGACGGAACAATGGACATAGTTGTTTAATACCACACCCAAACATAGTTGCCTAAGATTTGTCGAAGAGGAATTTTTTTTGTATTTAATTCAATACTACTTATATTAGTGTATATGCACGGATATTATCAAATAGAAGAACCTGCAATATATCGAACAAACTTCACAGGAACATTGCATCAACAGTTCAACCACCTTGTTGTTACACATTATTAATTCTATTCACGGAACGCAAAGAATGGGAGCAGCACAGGTCCTCCAATTTCTTTCTTTAAATACAGGGTCGCTGCCACATAAGTATGGCCTATGAAAAATTATTCTTACATGTAAAATGTAAACAAAGAACAGGTCGGGTTTTATTTAGATTGAAGTACTGGGCAACAGAAACAAAACCCTGTGTTTCATGTTTAACCACAAAGGGGAAGAAGGTAGAAAATACAATTAAAACAAATACCAGAAATTGGAAAATACTGTTAAAAAATAAACCAAAATTATTCTATATTCAAATAAGGTGGGTTACAAATTACAGTCGAGGCTATTTTCGACAATGATTGCGATTTTTCCTACCATCGACCAATTTAAAATATGTACATTGATGAAGATTCTTCACAGTTTTGTACTTAATCGGCGCTGCCAAGTACATCTATCCCACTTTTTTGAATATCTTCTCTCTTCCAGATATGGCCTACTTGCAATGTGTGTTTATTCAACATTCCATTCTTTGTCAAGTATTAATTTCCCTCTGTTGTCGAAAATTTGGGGTTTAAGGTGCTTTGCTTGCAATGTTCCTGACCCTTGACATCTGAGACAACTTACAAATGCCATTCAGGACAATTTCAAAGTGGAAGGAGTCGTTCTATGTCACAACAGCTAAAGCAACGGAAAATAATTCAAGTACGTAGTGACTGGTATTCTCCCTATATTTGATCATCTGTTTGGTTGAGAAGCCTGCTTGAGGATTTGTATGTGGAACTTATTTTCTTTATTGCAGTAAATTGGAAGGAACGTCCAACCCAAATGCAAAAAGAAACTCTGTTGAGGTACATAACTTCTTCGGGCAGTAGAGGTGTGGCAAGTGCATCAAATGTTGCAGAATGCACCAGAACAGGGCTGGCAAGTGTATCAAATGCTACAGATGGAATCATAATATATCTTTCTTCATAGCCATGGAGATATGGTGGGCCACAGAAAGGTATGGAATGTTCAGAGGTGACGCCAAATATGTAGAATCTGCAACCACATCCAGAGGAAACCAAACAAACTTTCACAAAGAACATAGCTTTCTGTCAAGTCGGCTACCAGACCCACATGCAGGTCATCATACTATGAAATAGAAACTTTTGCAGTGATAATATGTCATTTTATCCACCCATACAGTTTCTTCTACCCGCCACCGAGGTAGACAAATACTTGTGCAATCTGTACAACTTGATACACTTGCCAAATCTGTGTTGTTGGAAGAAGCTATATACTTAAACGAAGAACTATTTTGCACCCAACCTCAAAATCCATTACAATTCCCAACAATAAAACAAAGAATTTCAACCAACAAATCTCCAGCCATCATTTTCAACGAACCAAAGCATTGAACACAGGGAGAACACCAACCATAACATACTTGTTCTGTTTTTTTCACCCTCTCTGAGTTTCTCTTTGTATAACAGAGTTTTTTTTTTACTCAAAGCTCACGTCACATAAAACCAGGCTCTATTCTTTCATCTGCTCGTCAATCGCATCTCTAAGTTGTCTTACATGTGCATGACCAGGAACATTAGAACGAAGGCACCCTAAAGCGCAACTCTTTGATCATAGAGAGAAATGGAAATAAGTATTTAAAAGCAAAGCTGGATAATTTGTCGTAGATTTTGTGTTGATTCATTTTAATGACAATTGTTCTCGATATTTTCACTTATTAATGCCAATATTTTTGAATATGTACGCTCAATAGTGACTACCATCACGTATTAAAATTCCCATATCCGAGCAGATTCTAAAATTTGACATCTAATATATGCACAATATTAAAGAGGGACATGACGTCAAGGCCTCTATGAGTGACACGTTTGTGAACTTTGCCGAAGCTTTTAAGAAAACTAAAACTGCATAAGCAAAAAATAAAATAAAAAGTATTTCGCAAATTCAAAATGCAGGCAAAAAGAAATTACCAGATCCGATAATATTCGCCTGTCTATTCATTTTAATGGGAGATGTCCTCCAGATATTAAAGCCCATAATTTCGAAATGCACAATATTAAAGAGGGACATGACATCAAGGTCTATGTTGCCGACACGTTCATGAACTATGTTGAAGCTTTGAAAAAAACTAAAAGTGCACAAGGAAAAAAAAATGGCAAATTTAAAATGTAGGAAAAAACAAATTACCAGATCCCATAATATTTGCCTGTCTATTCATTTTAATTGAAGATGTCCTCGAGCTTTCCAGTTATTAAAGCCCATATTTTCGAACTTGTCTGTTGGGTTCTAACTTTTCAAAGCATATTTAATGTGTATTAGGAAGCGTAGAATGTAGTGGGGATGGAGCCCTATGTAACATACGTTACTACTATTGTTTTGTTTTTGTTCACGAGCATATGTAAAACGTACACAAAGAAAAGTAATTCGAGAATGATAGTTGTTTTGCAGGAGCCCTTGAAATTCAAATAGTGCACAAGCCCGATTTTCATTTTGTATATCGCGGAACTGTTCGTGCTATTTGTAGGACACAGAACAACAGGGACTAAACCTAGAGCCCGCCATCCCAAGAACCTGCGATCCAAAAAATGCTCACTATTTTTTTTGTGTGTTTTTTGTCCACCAGGGTATCTAAAACGCACGAAAAGTAAACTATTTCGACAATGTTAACTTTTTTGGACATGATGGCCTTCAAATTCAAATAGTCTGCAAGTCCGATTGTCAATTTTTATATCGCCGAAGTCTCTGATTGTCAATTTTCATCCACCTACCCTGACAACACGTGATGCAAAAACTGATTAAGTATGGGATGATGGCTCTGTGCAGGCTGTATATATCTACTCTATAAAATTACATATTTCCTATGTTTAATCTATGCTATCTAGTAAACCTATAATTTGATAAATTTCAATGTTTTCTGTCAAGGAGCCCTACTGTTAAAGAAAACTATTTCGGAAATGCTAATGTATACACCATAGTTCGATACAACCTATCCGTGAAGGCGCGTCCATAAAATTGACTTAAGTATGGATCCCAATTGCGGTCAGTCGGAATGATCGTGAAACTCTCGATGCTGACCGATTGTCAATTTGTATATCGCGGAACTCTCCGATTGTCAATTTTTAGCTGCCTACCCCGTCAACCTGTGATGAAAACACTAGTTAAGCATGGGATGACGACTCTACAGTCCAAGAAACCTATAATTTCATAAATTGCATTCTCTTCTGCCCAGGATTCTTTTAAAGAAATCTAATTTGGGAAACCTAATGTATACACCAAACATGACCTATCATAGTCCGATAGAACCTGTTCGTGAAGCCGTGTCCATAAAAGTGGCCAACTATGCAACCGAACGGCGGTCGCTCGGAATGACCACATAAACATGAAAAAATAGAGTCAAACGCGGTTTACAACAGGAAAGTAAAAGGGAGAGAACAGCTATATCTCCCACACAGCAAAAGCCATTTTCATAACTATAAAACCATAGTAAGACAGAATCCATGTAAAAAGCATTGGCAACCATGAAATATATTTTGAGGCCAACAAACTTTGCTTCAACGCGTAACAGATGCAATTTACACTGCCTGCAATTCTTTAGTTTATTATTTTATCTTAATAGTATTCTATGCAAACTGCAGTGCAAAAAAAAATGTGACCAAAGATCCAACCGCAGATGCAGCATCCCAACATTTGAAAACCCTGGCCAAATAAGAACAAGCACCAAACAAGAACCCAACTAAGAATCACTAAAAGGCCCAACTGCAGGCGCAGGACCGGTACCCTGCAAAGTCGAATCAAACAACAATTAACAACATGCAACGAAGAAAGAAGCAAGCAACAACCACCCCCCCCCAAGGAATGATGATGTTCCAATCATGATTGCAGAAACCCAAACGTCCAAACTGCAACAACACGAACATGAAAGAAAGAAGAATGACAACATGCAAATAAGAAATCAGTGGCATGCAAAAAGAAAGCATGGACCATTGAACCAGCAACGTCGTTGGAGCATAGAAAAATTAAAAAAAAAAGAAAATGTCTTGTAACAAGCTTGTTAAGTAACCATTCAACACAACCAAGCCTATTAGGTAAACTGTTAAGTCTCCCAGAAATGCATTGTAAACATTTGAGAAAAAAATTGAATGTGGCAGGACTCTGACGTATCCCAAAAAGAAAAATTATATTTTTTGTAACAATAGTTCGAACACCACAGAATTTTTTGGAAAGCCAAACTTTGGATATGCCACCATATCTAACATTTCCATAAATTTACCTAGCATAAAATGCTAAACCAAACATTCGAATTAATGCTAGCATTAATCCACCATCGACGAATGCATAACAAAATATATGATTCAAAAAAGACCATATACGATCAAATACTTTGGACATGCCAACATATATAACATTGGGAATAGCGAAGCCGACAATAAGACCTCCAATCCCTTGTCCAATCATATCATGACAAATATGGTACTTTTTTATATATAAAAATTGATGTTTTCAGTTCCCTGGTTCCAACAATAGATAATATGGAAATATTTGTGGTCAAAGGACAGACTAATATGAAGTCAACGATTTATCGATTGCTATAGTCCCTCTACGCCTATGGCAAGGACTAATAATTGGGAGGCCCATGGAAAACTTAGTGCGGACACAAAAGAAGAAAGCCATGTGCTCTATTTATGGTTATGGTCGTCACTTTTCAATAACATTCTCTCAATTAGATAAATTCCAATCGGTCAAAATGTTTACATATATATCATTTCATCGCTTTTTAAATCAAATAGATAAATTTCAATATGTCAAAATATTTTAAAAGTAAAGTGTTATATATATATATATATATATATATAAGTGAGTTTAATGGTTAAAAAGATGTTTTTTTTCTTAAGAAGTTATAGGTTCAAATCCAATAAGGATAATGTATGTATACTTTTGTAGATTTTAGCAGTCAAATCATCTTCGAAGGGTGTTTATTTTCTCACAAACAAGGAGATCTCATAGACCAATTTGACCTATGGCTTTTGTCTTCTATAGAGGTTATAGAGTACTTCTTGAAACCACAAATTTTCTTCATCTTCTTGCTTTGATACTATTATATACTAATACCCATCCTTTTAATTAGGTTGAAATCCACATTTTTATATTTTGAATGCCATAATTTCCTCATAGCCCTCTTAAGAATTGATTAATGTAGGCTCATGCAAACACAATTAAATCATAGATGTAGACTTATGCATGTAAACAAAACATCATTCAATTAATAACATAAACAACATTAATTTACATAACCATAATTAAATTGTAACACTTATCTTTCTAGAAATAAAATACCAATTGGTTGCAAACAAAGCACATTGCACCCAACCATAGGCTCTCTATTGACCATAATATTTCTACAACAGGGCCACACCCAAGATGATACTATGAGTCCACAAGGAAGAAATCACCTATGGTTGGCTCTAATCCTCTCACATAGCCAATTTCCAAACAATTCATAGTATGTTAACTCATACAACTATTCCAATCCACTAGATCTCTTTGTTCTTTAGCCTGCACAACCCAAGGAATGGGATCCCCTTCTCTGCCACACAATACCTCAGGTTATCTCATTTCCCTTCTGGGATTCAACACACATTGGCTAGAAAATATAACTTGTGGGGAACTAAGGAATTCTCAGTTGTCACTAATTGTTCTCAAAGACGATAACTTCCTTAGCATATGGTTTTAGGATATTTAGACACTTGGGAGTTAGTTAAGATCCACTTGGTCTAATGTGTCATTAGGTAAAAGTGTGTTTCTTTAGCATGCATTAGTATGCATTTGCAGTTAAGTAATGATATCCTTACGACTACAATACCCACATAATAAAGTCTATAATTGGATCTTCGTTGGTGAATTTCTCATTCACTACATCGAATCGAATCTTAGCTAATGCAGGTTTAGTTATGCACTAATCCCTTTCTCCTTTCACATGACCAAACACCTGATCCACGGGCTTATTGTTTTTCTTTGTGTCAAAAGGTTAAAGCTTGACCAAATTACTGGTTGAAAGCTTCAACAACTATCGATCTAATCTTTATATTTACAGACAGATTTCTTCTATGTAGTTGGGATAATATTTTGGAGTTCAATACCTTTGGAACACTCCGATGAGTCACTCCACATTGATTTCAATTGTGACCATTGATTCCTTGCCAAACGGATGGTCGAATCTCAATTTCGGAGGATATGTGTGGTCGATCTACAATCAATCGTGATCGTTGATTAATATTCCAATGGACAACGATGATCCTTTGTCAGACTCATTCAACACTTCATCCTCGTATTGATCATCACAGGATGGACAACCAAGATATTTCTTCGAAATGTTGTGGTCAGAGTGGAATTCAGAGTAAGACTCTGAATTGGCTTCACGATGGATGGTTCTAATTCATCCTTGGAAAGTTTTCTTCCAAATTAAAGTTGGAACGAGATTCTGAAATGCTAGATCTGATGGACGACTCAAACTTATTCTAGATCCGTTCCAATGAATGGTCTTGATCTGCCACTGGAATGCTATAGCCAAAATCTGATGACGTTCTAATTAACGATGGATTTTCCTTGAAGGGCTAGTCTAATGAATGATCGGATTTCGCTCTCGGTGTAGTGGTGTCAGAGTTGAAGTTTAGATGGAGACTTTGATAGGAGGACTCTGAAACACCCCCAATCCATTATATTGAGTTCCAATAGGATATCAATGAGAGTCATTGATCTAATCTGGATCAACTCCTAGACTTAATCGCAGTTGTCAGATTCTAAAGTTCTGCAACTCATGAATTTTCACATAGTTGGAATCCAATCTTGTGTTTGGTCCCTACAATTACGATCTATTTCCACTCCGATCACAGAATATATATTCATTCGAAAAACACACACACACAGAGAAGACATGATTTTAGAACACAAATCTCTTATTTAGAAGATAATATAGAAGGAATAAATTTACAATAAGAATGCTATGTTCCTTCTCAGTCTCTCTGACTTATGAAAACCCACACAATCTCACCACTTTGCACACTTGATAAACTCTCCTAATACAAAAACAATCAATAAATAATTTAGAGCTCTCGAGTAGCTCATAACAAAATCTTGAGTTATTCAAAATCAATTCCAAATCTAGAATTATGTTCCTAAATACGTCATTATATGAAAATTCAACTTGAGCAAGCATCTAGTCCCATTGTTTAGGATTTTCATGCACAAGACTCCTCAAACTATTCCCCAAACTTATATTCACTACCTTTGTTTTCCCATCAGTCTGTGGATGATAGGCTAATCTAAAACTAAGATTAGTACCTAGTTTCTTCCACATGGTTCTCCAAAAATGACCTACAAATTTTGTATCATGATCTGAAACAATGCTTATGGGTAAACCATGCAGTCTCACTATTTCTGAAAAAAGAAATAGATTCGCAATATTAGTTGAATCACTAATCTTCCTACAAGAAATAAAATGAACCATTTATGAAAATCTATCTACCACAACATAGATAGATTCATTCCCCCTTTGTGGCTTTGGTAATCCCGGTGCAAAATCCATGTTGATCGAATCCCATGGTCTGTTTGGAATAGGTAGTGGCTGATACAATCATGTGTTTTGACTCCTCCCCTTATCATGCCGACAAATTCTGCACTTTTCAACAAATTTCTTCACTTGATTCTGCATACCTAGACAATAACATAAATAATTTACCTATGCAAAAGTCTTGTCTTGAGCAAAATGTCTCGACAATCCTCCACTTTGCTTTTATTTAATCATGTTCTCCCTCATTGAATACTTTGGTATGCATAATTTACTGTTTTTTAAAAACAACCCTTCCTGTAACATATAGTCCAACCACTGGCTTCTATTGTTGGCAACTGGGTTTTCACAAGATTCATAGGCATCCTTGAAATCTGCATCATCCTTATACATTTATTTTAGACCATCAAAACCTAAAGTGTTGACTTGAAGTTCTTGTAAAAGAAAATTAATTCTACTTAATGCATCAACAACTTTATTAGTCTTACCAATTGTGTGTTTAATCACAAAGGTAAAATTCTGCAAAAATTCAACCCAGTTAGCATGTCTTTGGTTCAAATTTAGTTGACTACATATAAACTGTAATGCATGTTTGTTAATGTATAGAACAAACTCCTTGGGAATGAGGTAATTCCTCCACTTCTTAAGTGCTTGGACAATTACATAAAATTCATTGTCATAAGAGGAATATTTTTGTTTTGCTTCATTTAATTTCTCACTAAAATATGCAATTGGTCTTTGCTCTTGACTCAACTCCTATTGTAGTCCCACTAACTTCAAACTCAACTTGAAATAATTTATCAAAGCTTGGCAAAGCCAATATAGGCTTATCAATAATCTTTTTCTTCAATAATTTAAGATTTCTATCAGTTGCTTTTGTCCACTTAAATGGTTGTTTTGTTTCTATGATATTTTCTACAATAGGTGCACATATCTGACTGAAACCTCTAATGAATTTTCTATAAAAACTTGTAAGTCCATGGAAACTTCTTACCTCAAATGTATTTCTTGGGGTTAGCCAATTCACAATTTCTTGAACCTTTTCTAGGTCCATCTTCAAACCTTCTTCAAATACTAAAAACCCCAAATATATCAGCTTCCTTTTCATAAAGTTGCATTTCTTCAAATTTATCAACATTTTTCCCTCTGCAGGGTACTCAAATCCATCTTAAGATTTCTTAAATGTTTCTCCTTTGTCTGAATGTGAATCATAATGTCATCTAGATAGACTATCAAAAACTTTCCAATAAATTCCTTTAATGCCTCATTCATCAACCTCATAAATGTACTAGGAGCATTTGTGAGCCCAAAAGGCATCACCAAGCATTCATACACTCCACTATTAGTTTTAAAAGAAGTCTTCCATTCATCCCCTTCTCTTATCCTAATTTGATGGTATCCACTTTTTAAATCAATTTTTGAAAAACAATTTCCCCCACTTAAGCAATCCATCAAATCAACTATTCTAGATAATGGAAATATGTACCTTACGGTAATTTTGTTAATTGCCCTAGAATCAATGCACATGTGCCATCCACCATCCTTCTTTGGGCTAAGCACTATTGGTATAACACATGGACTTAGACTCTCCTTCACCAAACCTTTGTCTAACAACTCGTGTACCTACTTCTTTATCTCTTTATTCTCTTGGGGGGTCAACCTGTATGCTTATTTGTTAGGAAAACTTGCTCTAGGTATCAAATCAACATGGTGATCTTAATACTTATCACAGGAGGTAAATCATTTGCTAATTCATCTATTATGATATCAACAAATTTGTCTACTATGATATCAACAAATTCGTCAAGCATACCTTTAAATTTAGTAGGAAAATCATCCAGATTTGTATTAATGAGCATTACCTTTGGCTTACCAATAAGCAAAATGTACCTCCTCTTTCTTCTTGACTTCTTGTAGTATCTCTTTCCCACTCATCAAAAATACACTAGGTTCAGGTTCTTCTTTGACTGATTCATCCTTCAAGGGAAACAACACATGTGTATGTCCATCTTTCTCTAAGGAATAAGGGTTTCTTCTTCCATCATGAATAGCCTTCCTATCATATCACCATGGCCTTCCTGACAGAATGTGGCAGACATCCATGGGCATTATATCACATAAAACCTCATCCTTGTAAGTACCAATTTGAAATTCCACCTTACACTATTCATTCACCAAGAGATGATGTCGTTTTTGCAACCAGGACACTCTTCATTGCCATAGGTTTGACCAAAATTTGATGTGCAAAGTGAAAGTTACAATAACTTTCCCAAAACTTGTTGATTATTGGCCCTTCCCAATTAACGAACTTGTATGGAATTACATGTGTCTAATTCTTCTTATTCGATATAAATTTTGGACCTAAAAAACTATCTTATGTCCTCTATCCAATGAAACTAATGGCACTCAAATTGGATCTCTCTAGAATCAAATATGATTGTTTTATCTAGAGCACCTATTTGAGACTTGTTGTAGGACTAGTCAAAAACCCTAATTTCCACATGATATAAATATGAAAGTGTAGCAAACCAAAACCTAGAATGTTTACCATAGATACTTTGATATGTCTCCTCAAGCCCCTAAAAATTTCACTATTTGAAGCTTCCCATAAAAAAAGTTATGTCTATTTTGTAAGTTTTAAACCTGTGAAGTAAAGAAATGCATATAGATTCTTAAGCAAAACAGAATTTAATCAATGGCTCATTCACATAGTACACATAGATATTATACCGGAAACCCTCAACCGGGAAAACCTTTCTTATATTCATTATCTCGAATTTCACCATTCACTATACAATATATACAATGCTTTTAGGTATTCCGTAGATACCAAAACCCTAATCCCTAAAACTGGGATTATTTTTAGTAAACTACTAAAAATAACAAAATCCGCTAAAAATAGCAAAAATCGCCCAAAAACAAAATTTCGGGGCATTGCACGTAACCAGGGGGGGCATACCTGCCCCCCCCTAGGAAAGTGTTCGACGCACACGGCACAAACAGAGCACTACTACGAGGGATCGTCAGACGCAGTTGTCATATTTGATGCGCCCACGCACACACATGCAAAGAATATAACACATACCCAACACATTTTACCAAGAACACATGTTTGAGACTAGTTTTAGGACTAGTAAAAAATCCCTAATTTACACATGTTGTAACTCCCAAAGTATAGTGAAAAGAAAGATGAAATTTTTTACCACAAGTACTTCACTATGTCTCCTCGGTCCCCCAAAAAAAATTCTATCTAAAACTTCCCAGAAAAAAAAGTTATAGTGAAAATTTCAAGGTGACTCGTTTGAAGGAGAAAAACCCTAGGATTGTATGCTCTACAACCAACTGTTAGACAACAAACACCCAAATAGCCAGAAAACATAAAGAGAAGTAACTCCACACCTTGAGACTTATATAAAAGAATGAAAGATAAGCCTCTTCAAGGGGGCAACCTCCTTTTACAATTGAAAAAATGTACAAGATGAGATGATTATAAAACTAGGACTTCTTAGTATATATAGAAAACAAGTGATACAATTACAATTAAAAAATCTAACTAACAACACATAAATGTACTAACTCAATATCTAGAACTTTATTTACGACTTAACAAAACTTGTCAGCCATGTTGATAAAAAACACACACATATTAGTGACCTCAAGTTTGAACTTCTTAATCAACTAATTAAACCATAATGTAATCTATTCAAGATTATTAAATAAATGGAACCCATGCATAAAATAAATTATGATATTGGTTATTGTTAAGTGGGCAAGTGGGCACTTAGTTCAGCGCAAGTACCTTCATAGAATTGTGATTTTATTTTGTGCTTTGTTCCAAAATTTATGTTAACATTGATTAGGTTTTAGGATAAATTGTGTTAAGATTTTAAATATTAGACCTCCTTTGATATGTATAATTATTCTTATTAATCAATAAAAAAGGAGTATGAATCACAATATTACAAGACTCTCATATAAATACCCACTTTAATATAAATTCTCTCTAATATCTCTATAGTAACAACTTTATTAATTAATTATAAAATAATCTTCTAATATTTTTTAAATTCGTTATTATTATTCTTATTAATCAATAAAAAAGGAGTATGAATCACAATATCGCAAGACTCTCCTATAAATACCCACTTTAATATAAATTCTCTCTAATATCTCTATAGTAACAACTTTATTAATTAATTATAAAATAATCTTCTAATATTTTTTAAATTCGTTATTATTATTAAATTACAATTTTTTAGATTTAATATTAAATGTGTAACACCTTATTTCATATACGGATAAAAATATAATAAATGATTAATGCTTTCATATTAAAAAATAATATATATAATTTAAAAAATAATTGTATGATGTATATAATAAATTATTAATGTTTTCATATTAAAAAATAATGTATATAGTCTCTGAGGTGTAGGACAGTCGGTGACGGAGTGTGTTGTTAAGCCACTCTGTAATGTTAAAGTTATCGGTTCGAAACCTGCGGGGACAAAAAATCCAACCATGTTAAGGGTTGGTGTGGCTTAGGCCGGGTGCGATCCCCGGGTGATTTTGACGGCTTAGATGCCCCTGAGTCGCAGTTTCTCAAGCCACAGGTTAATCGCAAGTCCTGCACAAATTAACAAACAAAAAAAAATAATATATATAATTTTTAAAATATTAAAAAATAACTGTAACATGCTTAAAAAATAATTAGTTATTAAAATATATATTAATTACATACAAACCTGATCTTCAAAAGTTAGGATGGATTTAAAAGGCCTAATGCTATACTTGTTATTTTTAATTCTCTAATTTCTCTAATCAATGTGGATGAGGTAAGGTGGTTGAGTTATTATAAGTTATAACAAATATATCAAATTCAAATAGAAAATGCCATCTAATTTGTAGAAGTGACAACACAGGGCATGGAGAGTCATCCAACACATTAGCATAAGCCTTAGAGGTGGTAACGAAGAAGAACATAAGGTATGGAGAGTTATTTAACATAGTAAAATAAGCATGAGTCTAAGTGTAACATCGTCGTTTGGTCATATGACAATGTATAAGAAAGTGGGTTTTCATGGGATTTTTCTCAATTACATGGGGTGTATTATGAACGCTAATAAAATAATAAAAAATAATAAATCTGACATGATATGTGATGAGATAATAATTTCAATAGTTTTTATATTATAAAAATATTAAATAAAAAAATAAAAAAATTTATTGTTATTTTATAATATATATATTAATTAAGTATATAGGGTTTCCGCAGTGCAAGATATTAGATATTATTTTCGGGATTAACTGTGTAGTGTAAGTCATTAATCTCACTTCTTCACTCATGTGAGCATCACCCGATGCAATGAGTGCTAAGTGGACTACTCAAATCATGAGAATTATTGGTCAGTTGTGACTAATACTCATGGATATGGGTCATAGATTAATGACTTACACTACGTAGTTAATCCCGAAAATAATATCTAATATCTTGCACTGCGAAAGNCTATATGCTTAAATAATAAGAGTGAAGGGGGCTCTAACTGTGTAGTTCATAAGGCACAATACTTGCTAAGGTTTTGCAAATGGGGTAGCAAGCTAAGTGGGCTTGATTGTGGGGAAAACTCCACAGTTAAGCGTGCTTGAGCAGAGGTGTCTTGGGATGGGTGACCACCTGAGAAGTCCTGGTTACCAAGTGCAAGCCCCATAAGTGATGATTGATGCTATGCGAT
>SNQJ01S0150800.1:25547-39134 GCA_010110895.2 Picea sitchensis
AGTATTTTCCACAATTAGAACCATATTGTAATAGACATTTCAAATTTTAATATGTATTTATTTTCATGATCAATTGTGAATTCATAGTCGATTACAATATGGAATGGAATATTTTTTAATTGGTTAATAAGTAATAAATAAATTGTTTTTTATTAAGTATTTTAGTTAATAAAAAATTAGGTTATATATACAAGAAATTATATATGGTAAATAGTGTATCATGATCATTAAAATAAATAGAAATAGAAATATTTATTTATTTTTAAATAAAAAATGAGTAGTACCTGCTATATTAGATTATCTCAAAACTTTGACAAAATAAGCAGAGTCATGGCTACAGTCACCAAAAATGCTGTCGGTAACCGGAAACCAGCATAAGTGGGAGGCAACTAGCAGTTATACAGTAATACATTAAGAAAAGAGACATCTGTCCTGCCCGGAGGAAACCAGGACAGATGCCAGTGGTCCAGATAAACCTAAAACAATTACACAGTAAAACTAAAAACCTAGAAAACAGAAGAACCTAGGCACCCGGTGACGTGTCGCTTCCTCCAGTTTGCCAAATCCCCGTCGGAATGGCAAAAGTCTGCGTGCACAGGGGGCACTTTCGCTGAGCTGGAGCCCCAGAGAACGCATCGAGGAGCAGATCCATGCGCTAGCCCATGAGGAGGGCCCTGTGTTCCAAGTCCGACATGTGGCTACAGAGCTCGAACACCAAGGCCAGGTGCTCGTCACTAAGGAGAGGACCATGCGTTCCGCCACCCAAGCCACTAGGAGTTGCAGTCTTCAGTTCCACAGCTTCGCCAATGCCAACCGCAAGCTTCCTCTGCACCACTACTGTCTCTGCGTTCACAATCTTCTCAGCACCTGTAGCTTGCAGGTCACCCGTCCATGAGATTTCTTCAACCACGCAGCCAGGGAGGTCGTCTTCCTTAGTCGGGATGCACTTGGTGCCCTGCCTATTGAACGTCTCCATGGCGCTTGGCTTCTCGTCGCACGGCAAGTCCCCAATCGACAGGTCCTCCTCCACGACGCAAATTGGAAACAGATCTGCGGTCTCGGTCTCCTTCCCTGCCCTGTTGCAGCCAGCTCCCTGTTCAACGATGGTGTCGAGCAACGCCCTCCTCTCAACCCGAGCCTTCTTCCTAAGAATGGAAGATGCCAAAGCCAGAGCACGTTCAAGTTCCTCCTCCCGGCGCCTCTGCGCTTTGTGTGCGTCCCAAGTTGAACCTCGTCGAGGCTTTCCTCTCTTCTTGGCCATTGTACCCAAGCAAATGCCAATCAAATGCAGAGCTGAATTAGAAAAAATCCAGGTTGAGAGCGGCTGCGGGTGCTAGGCGCAGGCAAGCCGACTCTGTTGAGACACACAGAGAAGCCACCAGCCCTGGAAAATCTTCTCAGAGTGCAGAGAGAAGGCGGAAAATAACCATGGCATAGCCGCACCAGGAGCCTTCCCTCGTTGCTCGGGCTCAAAAGAAAAACCATAACCAAACTGCCGAAGCCTCCGTCCATCCATATCCGCGATGAATCCGTGTGCGCAGGGGGGGTTAATGGTCGCGCGAGGGAGGAGTACCTCTGTCGGATGTCCTCTGCTATGGTCGTCCACCATCATTAATGCGGATGTGTGGGTGGCGGCCATCAGCCATTAAACCAGAGCTGAGTGCGAGTCCGGATGTCACCTCCTCTATGCCGCGTGTCACCCCATCCGGGGAATAGAAATAGAAATATTATAAATATGATATTTACATATAAATAATGTTATAATTAAAATATAAATATCTTAATAATAATCAAAATTATATTTTACATATTTATCTTTGAATAAGTTATAAGTTTTGAGTTGTGCTCAATTGAGTGAGAATATAATTAAAATTATTTTAAATGATCAAAAAATTGACACTTCGAGATTTGATTTCTCAAAAATTAAGATGAATTTATATTAGTTATGTGTTTCATCTTTATATTTAGATAATTTTAAGAACTTATGTGTTTCATCCTTATATATTATTATTTTGAAATATCAATGACAAACAATGGATGAGATCTCTAAGAAAAACAACATTGTCTTATACTTACTAAGAACTAAACACAACATTAATGAAAAACTTGGTAAATTCCTCACTCTAAAACTAAGGTAAATATTTTTTATTTTTTTTCCCAACAGGAAAAATTCTCAATTATATATTAATATATAATTTGTGTTCATTATAAACGTAATACAAACTCAAACAAGTACTAGTAATTTATAACTTTCATCATTAGTGCAACCAACTTAGGGTGAAAGTTCAAATAAAAATATGAAATAAAGAAGGTCAATACAAAACTTACAAAACTAAAGTGAACTTACAAAACTTAATGTTATATAGATTAAAAAAACAAATAATCTTAGAAAACAACTTTCAAATTCAATGTGGGTGGGTTGAAAATTATGTGTTATGACTATGATAATAAGTTGCAACAAATCCTTTTCTTGTTGGCAACCAATAGGTCATTTCACTTTGAAGGCTCATTAACTAAAAGAAAATACAACCTAAAACCATGGACATAATGAGTAAGTAAGCAAAACATAAGGTATGGAGAGTCGTCTAACACACCAACATAAGCATGATTATAAGTGTAACAACCTTATTTTTTTATGCAGAAAATGTATAAGAAAGTGGGATTTTAGAGGGATTTTTTTCAATTTGCAAAATTATTAAAAAAATATTAAAATACACGTTATATAATTTGAAAAATTATTGAAGATAGATGCTAGAAATGGATTAAATTATAGAGAATTTGAGTTGTCTTTGTAATTGACTTCATATGCATTGACTTATTAATGGCCCACAAGCATAAAGCATGATCAATATTGCAGGCCGCTTGAGGTTACAAAACGTAAAAGATTCTTAAAAGTTAATGGCGCCGAAATTTCAGGTTTATAAAATGACAGATACTTGTAAACATGTGATATATTATTCGTGAGTTAAATGTTAATTAAATAATATTTTTTTATGGTTTATGAAATTTGAAAAATATTATTTTATTAATTTATAATAATAATTTAAAAGGTTTTGGAATCTTCAAATTAATTATGCTTTTCAAGTCTTTCAAATCAGAGAAGTTTTTCAACTGAAACCTTTTCTTGTATTCACACCTTTTTAAGGGATTTATAACTTGTCATGTTGTTTCTCTTTTTATTTTTAAAATTTATTTCTTAACATGTTTCATAGGTGGTAACTGCGTCTATTAAATTAATGATTGATTGAGTATTTATATTTCTCTTGTGCCATGAATAATATTGATGTATGATTGATCGAGTATTTAGATTTCTCTCGCGCCATGAATAATATGGATGTATGATTGATTGAGTATTTAGATTTCTCTTGCGCCATGAATAATATGGATGTATGATGGATTGAGTATTTAGATTTCTCTTGTGCTATGAATAATGATGATGTATGACTGATAATCTAGTCTGGAATTATGAGTTGTGATGGATTAAGGGAAGTAGACAGCTCCTTGTTCCTCAAAACAATTGCCAGCCCTGAGACCTTAAGTGGTCAAAATCAATCGAATGAATCTTGGACTTGAGTATTGATTATGTGTCCTAGAGGTCCTAACCATGGAACATAGGTTGGGCGGGTATTTCTTAAATGTTCAGTGACATGGTTGATCAGTTATCTGTATTTCGCTTCAGTTGATCATGATGCGCTGAATCGTACCACTATTTGATTATGTTAACATGTTGATTATGCTTCGTTATTTGTTATGATGATGTGTAGATTGTGCCACTATTTATCTGTGTTAATGCATTGATTATGTGTTGTTATTAATTTTTATGATGTGTCTCTATTAATTATGTTGATGCAGTGATTGTGTCATTATTAGTCATGATAAGGTGTCACTTGCAATGCTATCAATTATGTGTGATGATTCTATTATCCTAATGCAAAAAACAATTTACCTATTGTACTTTGTTTTGTTTTCATAACGACGAGGTCGTTACAGGTCAAAACAGACTTATTATTTTTAGCAAAGTCGTTTTGGATTTGTTCTATTCCAATGTAACCAGATCCACTATTATAGTCAACTAGAGCTCGACTCCTAGTAGCCTAGTTTAGCAAATAGGTTCTTATATATTTTGATTTTTTTTATGCAAAGGAGTGGACGAATTGGCAGAACTATAACATTTTTTATCTTCATTGTAACTTTTTGAATCTGAATGAAATGAAAATGCAGAAGTCCTAAACCTTCATAAAAAATATTCTAATGGTGATGAGATGACAATGTGTTTCTTATCTTTTGTATGTATCTCTTGTGTCCCTACTTGCATATCATTTTTTCCTCTGTTTAAATTGATATTGAAGAGTGTAGAATTCATCTAAATGGTGCTCGAGACTCAAAGAATTTAAACTCTGTCCTTTCTTCCTAACTAGGTCAAAATTAGGGATGATTTTAGGGGCTAAATTTCGCTCATGGGATAATTTTCCAAGGTTTTTCCCCAATAAAATTTCTCTATTCTAAAAATGATTCGCCCAAATTCTATAGGATAAAATTATTTTACCTTAAAAATCGTCAAAATTTTATAAAAACTATATAAAATCCTTAGAAATTTGAATATTTTTACAAAAATATCGCCAAACATTTATAGTTGGCATATGAAGAATTAGTAAGATTCACCAAGGTTTCTACATTTTAAAATAAATTTCCATCCTTAAAATCATCCCTGGTCAAAATTCATCTATATGGTGCTCTGATTCCGTTATGTGTGGCCTTTTCCCTCTTTCACCCCCTACAACAAACTCAAAATTGAAGGTTTCATCCACCTAATTTAGCTTTTGTTCCTCTGAAAGGTTCTACCTACTAGTCATTGTTTTCATTTGTTTCTAGGGTTTGACTCCACAGCCCAATGGTCTTTTTACTTTTTCCCAACAAACCCCATTTTCTACCCTATCCTCATCAATGATCTAGCCATTGTACCAATTAGATAGCCTGCCATTCTTGATTGAGCTATAAAGAGAGATCCCTCTCTGTGTTGGAAGGGCTAGCTTTCAGCCTGTAAGTTGGTTTGTGGTTACCTAAGTGACTTGCCTCCATAGCCATGGAAATTTACGGAGTGTTAACACATATACAAACTAATAATTTCTATTACTTACTAATATTTTGAATTTTTTAAGTTACATAAATCATAACATAAATGATTAATACTCTCCCATTAACAAATAGTGTATATGATTTTAAAGAAATGTAAATTTAATATTTTAAAATTAAATTTTTTTTAATTAGTTATTAAAACATATGTTAATTACAAAGCATTTACTTCGAGTGAGGACTGCTAGGGTTTGGAGCAACTGTGAGCTAGGGTTTAGCAATCACGCCCATAGCAGAGGACAACATGAGCACCAAAGGGGGGGTTAAGGGAACCCCCTCATACAAACAGGTAGTGGTGGACAGGGGGAAAGGGCCAAGAGGTGTAGTTTTCAAGGCACCAATGACAGGCACCTCGGGATCAGACCCAGAAAAAAGGTCAAGAAAGGAACTAGGGAAAAAGCAAGTGCATGGGAGAAGAAGCCAGAGAAACTCAGAGTGAGGCGCAAGACACAGCAAAGCCCAACGGGACAGAAGGGCGCAACTCATGCAAACCCAAAAAAACAATGATACCCAAGGTAATATTGGAGGACCCACAAACGCAACTCTATAGGGACCAGATTAAGACGCATGCACTAATCTGCAAGTTCATGGGTTTGTGGCCCACAGAAAGAATGTTGTGCAACTGGATTAAATATCACTAGAAGCCAAGCGGAGAAGTGGAGCTCCACCTGGGCTCAAAAGGCTTCTTCACAGCAGTATTCATGAGCTTAGAGGATAGGGATAGAGTCTTTGAGGGAGGGCCATACTTCCACACCTCAGCAGGACTGTACATGCGGCCATGGAAGGAAAATTTCTCCCCAGAAAAATAGACTTTCAAAAAGGTGTCGGTCTAGCTGAGATTTTATTCCTTACCATTAGACTACTGGTTTCCATCTACTTTCGAAGCAATAGGAAACAAACTGGTTAAATATGTGAAGACCTCAGAAGCCACCCTAAAAGGGAGATATATGTCTTATGCAAGAATCTGCATAGAGATGGATGTGTTGGGAGCACTCCCAAAAGCCATAAGTCTGGAATTCAGGGATGAGGAATGGATCCAAAACATAGATTATGAATAGATCCCCTTCAGATGCAGAAGATTCCATGAACATGGACACCTGATCAGAGAATGCCCTCTTAATAAAAAATAGGAAGCAAAAAACCCCAAACCACAGCAGGATGAGGATGGGTTTATAAAACCAAACCCCAGAAGTAGAGCAAACAAAAAGCAGAATAAAACCTCAGCAGGAAATAACCCGGAGACCCGGAATAAAACGGAAGGACGAGACAAAACCAATAAAGGGGTAGAAGACGAAAAGGATTCGGCAAAAGCTCAAGAAGTCAGAGAAAAAGCAATAAACGAGCCCACTGAGCGGCCAAGTAACAAGAAGGAACGGGGGAGTAGCGCAACCTCGATGGATGGAGGAACCAGAGACGACAACACCCCCATGCAAGAAGCAGAGGGAGATGCGGAAATGACCCCAAGATAAGTAGGCACAGAAGACCCTGATCTTAGAGACCTTATGGAAAGGGAAGGGATAGATCTCCCAAACATACTAGAGCAATGAAAAAGATAGGGAGTAGACAACGTACCAACAGAGCAACTTGACCACATTCAGTACATGTTTCTCCTAAGGGAGGAAGCCAAATCCAGAGGACTAAAGTGCACACACGAGGAGATAGGACACCTAGGAGTCAAAGCCGGAGATGGACAACCACAACTCTCACCCAAGAAGACGAGGAGGAAAAAAGGCAGGAAATCAAACAACGTAGCCTTACAGAAGCTTGGAGCGTTACTGATAAACTCGGGTAATATCAAGAAACTCTTCCCCAACTCCACCCCACATGCTTAAATGAAGGTTATAACTTGGAATATAAGAGGCCTAAACATCTCGAGAAAGCAGAGAATCCTTAGAAATAGACTAAAGCAAGAACAATTAGATCTTTGTTTCATTCAAGAGACAAAATGGAGGCAATCAGTAAACAACAATGGCGCAAGTACAAGATGGTGGCGATCGGAGGCCACCAAATGGCAAGAGGAATTCTCACCTTGTGGAACCCACAAGTACTGAGCCTAATAGCAGCCGAAGCGACCAGGCACACCCTTACGGTTCGCATGCAAATCATTGGAAACACAAAGGTGATTCTATGCACTAATGTGTATGGGCCCCAGGTGTCAGAGGAAAAGAGAGGAATGATACAAGACCTAGAAGACCTTAAAACCTGATCCAACAACCTCCAATGGATCCTGGTAGGGGACTTCAACATCTTCACGTCACTTGTAGAGAAAAAAGGAGGTACAAGAAAATTGGATAGGGATGCGGAAGAATTCTCAAAGTTCATAGACACAACGGAGATGGTAGACCTCAAAACTAATAATGGCCAGTTCACCTGGAACAATAAACAGATGAACTAGTATCAGGTAGCAACAAGACTCGAGAGATTCCTAGTATCAGAGTCAATCATTATGTAGGGGCTAACCGTAGATTGCAACATCCTTCCCTGGGGGGATCTGATCATTGGCGAGTGCAACTGAAAGTAGGCTTCCAAACCACACCAAAGAATAGACCCCTCAGATTTGAGAAATTCTGGATCGAACACCCGACTTTCAAGGAAAGAATCAAACAGTGGTGGCGGGAGGAGAAACCAAAGCAAGGGACAAGGATGTTCAAACTCTATAAGAAACTAAAGTACATCAAATATAAGCTCAAGGAGTGGAACAAGGACACTTTTGGGAATATAAACCAAGAGAAAAACAACATAGAAGACAAAATGAAAAAACTCCAGGAAACCTGCATATCGGAGGGCTATACGGAGGATCAGAAAAAGGAAGAGATCCAGATGACCCAGGAATGGGAAGCTCGATGCCAGCAGGAAGAAACACTTTGGCGACCAAAGTCCCGTATCATATGGATAAGGGAAGAAGAGAGGAACACCAAGTTTTTTCATAGAATAACCATGGCCAGAAAAGCCCATAACAAAATCCTGAAGATTAAGGCCCAGGAAGGAATAGAGCGAGATTCACATAAGGAGATCGAAACTAATCTGATAAACCACTGCCACGGGATATCCCAGGAACCAAACCAAGACAAAACGAAGGCCATACAAAGGATAACCCAACATATCCCCCGTCTGGTCACCGAGGAACAAAATAACAACCTAAACAAACCCATTGTTGAGGAGGAAATTGACCAAGTACTCCAGGAAATGCCCAATGGGAAAGCCCCAGGTCCAGATGGATTCACAGTGGATTTCTTCAAAGCCTGCTGGGAAATTGTCAAACAAGACGTTTATAGGGTAGTGGAAGACTTTAGAAGGTCAACCTCCATTCTAAAAGTGCTAAATGCTACAATGATTACACTAACCCCAAAGAAAATGAAGCCAAAACCCATGATCGCTACATACCTATAGCGTTGTGCAATGTGGTATATAAGATAATCTCCAAAGTCATAGAAAACAGATTGAAACCCCTCCTACCCACACTGGTCTCACAAGAACAAGCAAGCTTCGTGGAAGGAAGACAAATAATGGACAATATCATCCATGCCCACGAGATTATCCACACCCTAAAGCTTCAGAAGAGATGGGTAATGATAATACAATTGGACCTAGCAAAAGCTTATGACAAAATTAGCTGGCACTATATGGTCAAGACTTTGGAAGCCTTTGGTTTCACCCAACACTGGATCAGTTGGATAGTCAACCTAGTATCCACAACAAGCTATTCAGTTTTAATAAATGGAGCCCATGCCAAACCTTTTTGGCCTATGAGAGGAAACAAACAAGGAGACCCATTGTCCCCCTTCATGTTCATTCTGATGATGGAAGGTCTCAGTCAAAGCATAAAAAACGCAACTGCAATAGGTGAAATAACAGGTATCAAACCTTTTGAAAATTTCCCTACTTCCACACACCAACAGTTTGTGGATGACACTTTACTTCATGGCTTACCCACGGTCAAGGAAGCAAAATCCTACAAATGAATCCTAGAAGAGTTTGGGGAAGCCTCAGATGCAGAGATCAACCATTCCAAATCTATGATCTTCTTCTTCAATACCAACCCCACAATCCATAGAAATCTAGCCAACATTTTGGGCTTTGAACGCAAAGCACCTCCCAACTAAGTACTTTGGCATTCCCTTGATAGACAAAGCTTACAAAATGTCAACTTGGGAAGGAATAATCAACAAGTTACAAGAGTAGGTGAAAAATTGGATGTACAGATCCCTCAACCTAGCCGGAAGACTTATTCTAACCAAGTCTGTTTTGCAAGCAATTCCAACCTTTATGATGTCCGTTTTCCCATCCCCCAAGGGGATACTACAAAAAATAAGAGCCATCCAAAGGGACTTCCTGTGGTGAGGAGCAGAAACAACGAAAAAATGGGCCCTGGTGGCTTGGGAGAAGGTCTGTAAACCAAAAAGCAAAGGAGGCATGGGGCTACAAGACTCACAAGTGACCAATGACGCCTACGGGGTGAAACTCTGGTGGCATTGGGTCAAAGAATCTACTACATCTTGGGTAAACCTGTGGAAGGAAAAGTATGCCCCAAACATACGTGACCAGGACAAAATCTGCTTCAGAGGCACCAGGGAAGGTTCAACCATCTGGAACCTATCCTGGTGCAACAAAGCCTGGATTCAGACACACAGCTTTTTGGAAGTAAGGAATGGCAGAACAACCAGATTCTGGGAGGACGCATGGCAACAGGAACCTAGAATGGAGAAGCCAAAAAAGGAGGAACTCCAATAGGAGATGATCATGCAAGGTAAAACCAGATTCTACCATTACTGAAAACAAGAAACAAATCGCAACAAATGGAGAATCTGGGACACTCTCACTCCACATAATAGAGACCAAACTGCAACAACAGTAAAGGAGGTGGAGGAAGAATTGGGGAATTCAACCTAAAATAAATTCGACACTATATCGTGGAACAAGACCAAGAAGACCCAACGCAACAATGGGATAATCTTTGGAACAACCCCCATTGGCCAAAAATCAAAATTTTCCAATGGTTAATACTCCACAGCCGAATTCTAACTTGGGAAAACCTAAGGAAAAGGGGATTCGTAGGTCCATCCAGATGTCACCTCTGTCAAGCCAAGGAAGAAACAATGAACCATCTCCTTAACAAATGCACCTACACAACAAAAATCTGGGACTGGGCGGCATGCATCTTCCGATAGTCCAATAGGATCTGAGGTAAAATCTCTGCAACTATCAATGTCTTGAAAGAGAACTACAGCGAAAACGAGGAGGTGAATCTATGTTGGATCCTCATCTTGGGAATGATCATATGGGCAATATGGAAGGAAAGGAATCGATGCATCTTTAGGAACGAAAGCTGGCCGGAAGGGAAGATCAAGGAAACAGTAATCTTCATGACAAGAGAAATGGTGCAGATCCGCAACTGCTAGACAGGAAGAGCGCAAATCACAGACCAGGACTCCTGAATCCTAGAAGCCTTCCATATGAAAGATAGACACAAACCCAATCAGGTAAGACGACCACCACAACTCTAAGTAGGTGAGCGCAACTAGAAACCACCACCAGTAGGCTCCCTCAAGTTGAATTTTGATGGGGCGTCAAAAGGTAACCCAGGACAGACAGGAATGGGAGGAGTAATCAGGGACAGTGAAGGAAATATAATTTGGTTGTATGTTGGGAGTCTAGGAAACTCAACCAACAATGTCACGAAATTCGGAGCCCTGGAGACCAGCCTCGAGATTCTAAGTCGGGAAAGGATGACAAACGCCATAGTGGAAGGATATTCCACGTTGGTTATCAACACTGTAAGGAGACTCCAAAACGGTACTAGACTGGGCAAAATTCAAAGGCACCGGTGCTTGGCACATTCCCTGCAAAAAATTCAGGAGCACTTGCAGACAGGGCTCATAGTGGAGTTGCATTGGGTACGTAGGTCAACAAATGGACTAGCAGACATAATCGCTAATGAGGGGGTCGACAAGGAAGGATCAGAACTGGACACTATCTAGAGTAACATCTTGAATGGTCATTTCCGAACAGATTGCATCCAAATAGCGGCAAAAGACCGTAACAATAGTCGATGTACGGATGACCACATTGAAGACAGAGGCGTAGGAATAACTGAAGGGCACGTAGGATCCAGGCAGAATCCGATAGCCCACCACTCAAACATGAGTTACAATGCAGATCTAGGTCACACAACAAGAGGAGGTATGACACCACGGTCATATCAATAGGAAGAAGTACAGGGGTTGTCCATGGGAAAGCAGAAAAGAGAATCATCATGCAGTAAAGGACGAAGGATAAAAGGGTTTTCCATGGTCAATTATGGGCACACCTCACCCAAGTACAGATACGGGGAGTGGTAATTATTTTCATACAACATGCAAAGAAAATGATTGGCACAGGGATTACAACAGGGCTCCCAAGAGCACACATACCAAAACAAGGAAAACGGACCAGAAGGTACACCTTTATGAGCGACCAATGATTGCTAGGACGAGCCTGCAGCGGGGGAAATCCCATAAGAGAAGAAACACCAGGAATAGCCACAGACCGGAGAGAAGCAATTATAGAGGCCACCTTACATACAAGGAAGGGGCGAATAGGAACAAGAGAAGAACCCAAGGCAAAAACCACCACAAACAAGCCGAGATGGTACGATTGAAGAAAACCCATAGTAAGAGAGGCCCCCAGGGGAAAGAACCTCTGATAAGCACTCGAAGGATTACAAGGATGGAGAAAGCGGCCAGAGAAGCCAAGGGTGCCTTTCTCACTCAGGTCGAGCCAAAGGGTAAAGTGATCATCAACAGGTGGGAGAGAAATAAACACCACACGCAGGGGCAAAGCCTGGAAGGAACTAATTCAGGAAGCGAATGGGATAAGGGACCCAGGGGCCACATAGCCTAGAACAACCCTCTACCACAAAACAGTGGAGGAGGCCTGGCAAACAAAGATTTTGATAGGAAAGATGAATGTTGACCGGAAAGTGACTAGTAGGGAGGCTATCAGGGACAACAAGAAGGTGCTCACAGAAACCCTGAGTTGCCTCAGCAACTTGGAGGCTAGTGCAAAAAGACTAGCTGAGGACCAGAGGAGTCAGAAGGAAAAAATGGAACGAATGGAAGGCCAATTCCACCTTTACCTACGCTATGTCCACCACATGGACATCACGCCAGCAGACCGGAGTGGAACACCAGCTTGTATCAGAAAGACGCGCACGGTGGCCCAGAGGAAGGAGAACGAGGCAAGAAAGGATGGAGACGAAAGACATCCCATCATCCTGGACTAGTGCAGGCTCAACCCTTGGTCAATTTGTGTTCAGTGTAGGCGCTACCCCTTTTTTATGATCATGACTTTTATGTATATGTTTTGGTTTAGTTTTTCAAACTGGTTTCGAAGGACTGGGTCAGTTTCCCATAGTGGCGGCCCAACCTCCCCCTGCTATCCTAGACAACGCAACTACGGGACTCCTGATCTGGTTTCCTTTTTGACAGATCAAGAGACTCCCCTTTTCTTTTTTTATCATAACTTCTTTCAGTAATACAAGAATTCACACTCACTTACAAAAAAACAACAACATATGTTAATTACATAACAATGAAAGACAAACCAAACACGCTTAGAGGCAGTAACTAATAAGAACATAAGGCATGGAGAGTCATCCATCATGGTAACATAAGCATGATTCTAAGTGTAGCATCGTCATTTGTTCATATGACAATCTATAAGAAAGTGGGTTGTCATGGGATTTTTCTCAATCACATGGGATGTATTATGAACACTATTAAAATAATCAAATTAGTTAATTAAATTATATTTAATTTTTAATAATGTTATTTATATTGTAATGATTTTGTTAGAAATTAAGATGTCGCACACAATGAAATGTATCTTTAAAACATTAAAGACTATTAATGTAAATTAATATTATTGTAATTTCACTCTTAACATTTTTATTTTAGACTATAATTAACAATTATTTATGTTTTATATTTTAAAACATAATAAAGTGTTTTCTTTGTTCAGGAATTAGCTATTCCTCCTCCTCATTCTTCTCCTGGTGCGAGACTTCTGATTTCTTACTTTTAGGTTTGGTTCAATCAATATAGTAGCAGAATTTTTGACAGGTAATTATGATAGCTACCTACTCTCACCCGAAAAATGATTTGGAACCAATAATTGAACCATTCAAAATAGAAATACTTATGACTTGAAAAAAAAGATGACTCGGTTAATTTCCGTCCTGGTCATGATACATATCATAACTCGAACATCCATTTCGAATGCATATCCCATTTTTGCACAACAGGGTTATGAAAATCCCTGAGAAGCAACTGGGCGTATTGTATGTGCCAATTGTCACTTGGCCAAAAAACCTGTGGATATTGAGGTTCCACAGTCTGTGCTTCCCAATACCGTATTTGAAGCAGTTGTTAAGATCCCCTATGATACGCAAATGAAACAAGTTCTTGCTAATGGTAA
>SNQJ01S0150800.1:39144-49637 GCA_010110895.2 Picea sitchensis
ACATTTCTTTTAGACCATCAAAACCTAAAGTGTTGACTTGAAGTTCTTGTAAAAGAAAAGTAATTCTACTTAATGCATCAACAACTTTATTAGTCTTACTAATTGTGAGTTTAATCACAAAGGTAAAATTCTGCAGAAATTCAACCCACTTGGCATGTCTTTGGTTCACCGTTGGTTGAATACATATAAATTGTAATGCATGACTGTTAGTGTACATAACAAACCCCTTGGGCATGAGGTAATTCCTCCACTTCTTAAGTGCTTGGACAATTGCATAAAATTCCTTGTCATAAGAGGAATATTTTTGTTTTGCTTCATTTAATTTCTCACTAAAATATGCAATTGGTCTTTGCTCCTGACTCAAGAAAGCTCCTATTGCAGTCCCACTAACATCAGTGCCAACTTGAAAGAATATATCAAAGCTTGGCAAAGTTAATATAGGCTTCTCAGTAATTTTTTTCTTCAATAATTTAAGATTTCTATCTGTTGTTTATGTCCACTTAAATGGTTGTTTACTTTCTATGATAGTTTATAGAATAGGTGCACATATCTGAATGAAACCTCTAATGAATTTTCTATAAAAACTTGCAAGTCCATGAAAATTTCTTACCTCAAATGTATTTCTTGGGGTTGACCAATTCACAATTGCTTGAACCTTTTCTAGGTCCATCTTCAAACCTTCTTCAGATACTAAAAACCCCAAATATATCAGCTCCCTTTTCATAAAGTTGCATTTCTTCAAATTTATCAGCATTTTTTCCTTCTACAGGGTACTCAAAACCAACTTAAGATGTCTTAAATGTTCCTCATTTGTCTGGCTGTAAATCAGAATGTCATCTAGATAGACTATCACAAAATTTCCAATAAATTTCTTTAAGACCTCATTCATCAACCTCATAAATGTACTAGGAGCATTTGTGAGCCCAAAAGGCATCACCAACCATTCATATAGTCCACTATTAGTTTTAAAAGAAGTCTTCCATTCATCCCCTTCTCTCATCCTAATTTGATGGTATCCACTTTTTAAATCAATTTTTGAAAAACACTTTGCCCCACTTAAGCAATCCATCAAATCAACTATTCTGGGTAATGGAAATCTGTACCTTATGGTAATTTTGTTAATTTCCCTGGAATCAGTGCACATGCACCATCCACCATCCTTCTTTGGGATGAGTATTGTTGATACAACACATGGACTCAGACTCTCCTTCACCAAACCTTTGCCTAACAACTCTTGTACCTTCTTCTTTATCTCTTCTTTCTCTTGAGGGGTCAACCTGTATGCTTCTTTGTTAGGCAAACTTGCTCTAGGTATCAAATCAATATGGTGATCTTAATACTTCTCACAGGAGGTAAAGCATTTGGTAATTCATCTACTATGATGTCAACAAATTCATCAAACATACCTTTAACTTTAGTAGGAAAATCATCCAGATTTGTAGTAATGAGTATTACCTTTGGCTTACCAATAAGCAAAATATACCTCCTCTTTCTTCTTGACTTCTTGTAGTAGCTCTTTCCCACTCATCAACAATACACTAGGTCCAGGTTCTTCTTTGATTGGTTCATCCTTCAAGGGAAACAACACATGCTTATGTCCATCTTTCTCCAGGGAATACGTGTTTCTTCTTCCATCATGAATAGCCTTTGTGTCATACCTCCATGGTCTTCCTGACATAATGTGGCAGACATCCATGGGCATTATATCATATAAAACCTCATCCTTGTATGTACCAATTTGAAATTCCACCTTACACTACTCATTCACCAAGAGCTGATGTCCTTTTTGCAACCAGGACACTCTTCAATGCCATAGGTTTATTCTCTTCAATGTCATATTTCTTCTCTTCAATGCCATAGGTTTGACCAAAATTTGATGTGCCAAGTGAAAGTTACAATAACTTTCCCAAAACTTGTTGATTATTGGCCCTTCCCAATTAACGAACTTGTATGGAATTACATGTGTCTAATTATTCTTATATGATTATAAAATTTGAACCTAAAACACTATCTTATGTCCTCTATCCAATGAAACTGATGGCACTCAAATTGGATCTCTCTAGAATCAAATATGATTGTTTTACTTGGAGCACCTATTTGATATTGGTTGTAGGACTAGTCAAAAACCCTAATTTACATAGGATATAAATATGAAAGTGTAGCAAACCAAAACCTAGAATGTTTACCGTAGATACTTTGATATGTCTCCTCAAGCCCCCAAAAATTTCACTATTTGAAACTTCCCATAAAAAATTTTATGTCTATTTTACCAAGAACACATGTTTGAGACTAGTTTTAGGAATAGTAAAAAAACTCTAATTTCCACATGTTGTAACTCCCAAAGTATAGTGAAAAAAAAAGATGAAATTTTTTACCACAAGTACTTCACTATGTCTCCTCAGTCCCCCAAAAAATTTTCTATCTAAAACTTCCCAGGAAAAAAAGTTATAGTGAAAATTCCAAGGTGACTCATTTGAAGGAGAAAAACCCTATGATTGTATGCTCTGAAACCAATTGTTAGCCAACAAACACCCAAATAGCCTGAAAATAGAAAGATAAGTAACTCCACACCTTGAGACTTATATAGAAGAATGATAGATAAACCTCTTCGAGGGGACAACCTCCTTTTACAATTGAAAAAATGTACAAAATGAGATGATTCTAAAACTAAACCTCCTTAATATATATAGAAAATAAGTGATACAATTACAATTAAAAAATCTAGCTAACAATACATAAATTTACTAACTCAATATTTAAAACTTTATTTAAAGCTTAACAAAACTTGTCAATCATATTAATAAAAGACACATATTAGTGACCTCAAGTTCTAACTTCTTAATCAACTAATTAAACCATAATATAATCTATTAAGATTAATAAATAAATGGAACCTATGCATAAAATAAATTATGATATTGGTTATTGTAAAGTGGGCACTAAGTTCAACACAAGTACCTTCGTATAATTGTGATTTTATTTTGTGCTTTGTTCCAAAATTTATGTTAACATTGATCATGTATCTATAATTAATTTTATTAATCAATAAAATAAAAAAGGTATGAATCACAATATTGCATCACTATGATATAAATACCCACTTTAATATAAATACTCTATTATATAAGAGTAACAACTTTATTAATTAATTATAAAATAATCTTCTAATATTTTTTAACTCCCTTATTATTAGATTATATTTTTTTAGATTTAATATTAAATGTGTAACACTTTATTGTACATGTTATATAGCAATGAGTTAGCATTAACTTTTATATTAGTTTTATGTTGATTTGAAAAATGTGTATAAATTTTAATGGTGAACATAACAAATAAAAAAAAATATTTTCAATATAACAAAATTAATATTTTTATGACCCTTAATTGATCAATAAATTGATAGTCTTATTAGAGCCTTCGCATAATTTGAGGCCTTACATAAGACCTTACATTAATGACGAAGTACAAAATTCCCAACAATCACATTTCAAATGTTCCATCGACATGAATGCATCTCCGTCATTTATGTTATTAACTTCGAAGGCAGTGTATCGTAGCATGCTGCACTTATTCCATATACGGATAAACAATTTCTAGTACTCTTGAATTTTTTGATCATACAATAAATGATTAATACTCTCTTATATAAACGTAACAACTTTATTAATTAATTATAAAATAATTTTCTAATATTTTTTAAATTCCTTATTACTCGATTACAACTTTTTTAGATTTAATATTAAATGTGTAACACCTTATTAGTCCCTGCCTTAGGCGTAGAGGGACTATAACAATCGATAAATCGTTGACTGCATATTACTTTGTCTTTTGACTCGAAATATTTGCACAATACCTATTGTTAGAGCCATGGAAATAAAAACATATATTTTTATATAATAAAAAGTAACATATATGTACTGATCTAATTGGATAAGAGATTGGAGGTCTTATTGCTGGCTTCTCTATTCCCAATGTAGTATATGGCAACATATCCAAAGTTTTTCTCGTAGTCAGTATGTTTTAATCATATATTTTTCGTGTATCTTGCTTCAAGGTTGATTAATGCTAGCATTGGTTCGAATGTTTGTATTAGCATTTTCTGCCACCTGAATATATCCGCAAGTTTTGATATGTAATAAGCATATTGAAAATTTTTGATATCCAAGCTTTGTAGTGATTGAGAATTCCAAAGTTTATAGCGTCTTTGGCGGATGTATATTTCTTGAAATGTATTGACACTTATTCTGAGATGCGTCAATAGGACCGACTGCGTAAATGTTCACATGACGCAACATTCTGCAACACTCCTAACAGCTTAAATGTTTGCATTCTGCGAGGTGCGTAGACAACCTGAGAGTCTTAAATGTTTATGTAAATACGGTTCTTAGAGTACATTTTTCCTTGAAATTTTCTATACAGTTACAGTGAATTTGCACTTGATTGTCTACCGCCAGTTCAATAGCCATTGTATGTTTCGTCCTTGTTCTGCCATTGAAGCTACATACATTGTTTATTGGTTGAGTGACTGTTTCTTCTTCGCTGGTTTGTCGGTTGCTGCCATTGTATGCTTCATCCTCATAATCGTTGAGGCTACATACATTGTTTACTGGTTCGGTGAGTGGTTCTTCTTCACTGGTTTCTCGGTTGCTGCTTGTTTTTGTTTTGCTGGTGATTCGAGCTGTGCTTCTGCATTTCATCGTTTCGGAGTAAGTTTGGATGCCGTGGTTTCATTTTTTATTCCTTGTTTGCTATTCAGTTTGCAGTTTGCAAGTAAGAATTTTTTCTTATTTGTAGTCGCATGTTCCTTGTGTGTTTCTGGTTCCTTTTCTGTTTGGGTTGCAGTTTTGTAATCGTTGGAGATACATATGTTGTTCATTGGCTCGGTGGTTCTTGCTGGTTTGTTGGTTCCCAGGTTGTTGGTTCTGTTTGCTTGGTTGGGGTTTGCGCTTTGGGGCGCTGGGGGTGCAGTTCGGCCTCTTCGTGTTTTCTCGTTGGTTTGGTCCATGCTAGTTTCTTTTCTTTAATTCAACCTTGCAGGGTTGGGGTGCAGCAGCGATGGTTGGAGTTTTTTTTTTTTTTTTTTGGATTGTTATTGTTTTGTTTGGGGCGCTTTATGGTGTTCCAGGGCGCTTTGCTTGTGGATTATTTAAAGTATGGTTGGTTCTTGGTTATCTTCTTTGTCTGTCAATTTGTATACCCTGGAACTCCAATTGTTCTTTGGAGGACACCGAACAATATAATTGGTTTTTTTTAGCCAGCTGGGATGCAGATCCGCCTGGTAATTTCTATGGCGCTATAACACAACTGTACTGTCACTTGCTTTAGCAAATTTCCTTGATCAATGAACTTGGTCAAAGTATTGTTCTGAAATAATTTGAAATCAACGAATATATAGTGTTTGAACTACGATTGTCCTCACATACAAACAAGAGGCTCTTAAAATACAAATTGGCCATTGTTTTCGCATTTTTGTTTATTCGATGAAGTTAGTCAGATTAATATCCTGGAATAATTTGAAATCAACGAATATTTAGTGTGCGGAATGAAATTGTGCTATCATATGAACAATAGGCCCTTCAAATTCAAATTGGTCCTTGTTATGCTTGCGGTTATAGAATTTAAAAAAAAAAATCTTTTCTTTCCTTGTTTCTTTTAAGAATAAGTGATTTAACATCCTTTAATAATTTAATGCGCGAGCTCTCAAGTCCATAAAGTCCCAATTTTCAGCCCGCGAGCTCGAACAAAAGAGGCCCATTTTTCATCCCGCCAGCCCCATAGCCCCCGATCAAAAAAAACCGTTAAATATGAAATACATATGGAATTGTTACGGGACAATAAAAGTGCAATGTTCAACGAACCAACCCAAGTCCTCTTGTCAATTTGTATATGGCGGAATTATGGATGCTATTTGTAGCGGAGGGAACAATAGAGACTTTATTTTCAACCCGCCAGGCCGCCAACCCACGATCCAAAAACTGCCCAAGTATGGAATGAGGAATCCACATATGCTGTATAAAATCTCATTCCATAGTTAATATAGAGACTATGTCCACAAGTCCACTTGTCAATTTGTATATCGCGGAAGTGAAGATGTTATTTGTAGAACACAGAACAATAGATACTTAATTTTAATCATGCCAGGTCACAAATCCGCGATCCAAAAAGTGCTCATGTATGGAATGAGGGATCCACATATGTTCTAGAACAATGTGTTTGTACAGCAGGGAACAATAGAGGCCCAATTTCCAACCCGCCAACCCCAGAGCCCCCGATAGAAAAAATCGATAATTATGAAATTGATACGGAATCGCTATAGGGCAATAAAAGTCCAATGTTCAACGAAGCAACCCGAGTCCACTTGTGAGTATGCAATGAGGGTTCCGCATACTTAATTTTCAGCCCGCTTGGCCGTGAACCCGCGATCCAAAAAATGTCCATCTATGGAATGAGGGATCAACATAAGTTCTAGAACAATACAAATGCACTGTTCATCCAAGCAGCTCACAGCTCCTCTTGTCAATTTGTATGTTGCGGAAATCTGGGTGCTATTTGTAGGAGACGGAACAATAGACACTATTTTTGGTCGGCCAAGCCGCGAACCCATGATCCAAAAACTTCCCAAGTATGGAATCAGGAATCCACATATGTTGTATAAAATCTCATTCCATACTTTATCGAGGCTATGTCCACAAGTCGACCTGTAAATTTGTATATCACGGAAGTCTAGGTGCTATTTGTAGAACACAAAACAATAGATACTTAATTTTCAGCCTGCCAGGCCGCCAACCCGCAATCCAAAAAGTGCCCAAGTATGGAATGAGGACTCCGCATATGTTCTACAAAAATACAAATGCAAATTTCAGCCAAGCAACCCATAGGTCTGCATATGTTGTAGAACAATGTATTTGTACAACGCGCCACAATAGAGGCCCAAATATGCAATTAGTGATCCGCATATGCTATGTAAAATCTCATTCCATATTTTATATATAGATTATGTCCACAGGTCCGCATGTCAATTTGTATATCGCGAAAGTGTGGGTGCTATTTGTAGGATACAGAACAGTAAACACTTAATTTTCAGCCCGCCCGCTCGCGAACCCGCGATCCAAAAAAGTGCCCAAGTATGGAATGAGGGATGCGCATATGTTCTATAACAAAACAAATGCAATGTTCAACCAAGCATCCTGTCGCAACTCCTGTCAATTTGTATGTTGCGGAAATCTCAGTGCTATTTGTAGGACAAGGAACAATAGAGACTCTTTTTTTGACCCGCCATACTGCAAACTCGCGATCAAAAAACTACCTAAATATGGAAACACGAATCCGCATATGCTCTATAAAATCTCAAGTAGATACTTTATATAGAGACTCATCTCCGCAACTCCCGCCGTCAATTTGTATATCGCAGAAATATGGGTGCTATTTGTAGGAGACAAAAAAATAGAGACTCTATTTTCGGCCTGCCAGGCCGCGAATCCAGGATCCAAAAACTGCACCCAACAAGTATAAACAATTATTTAAATTTTATTCAATATTATTTTTAACGTTTTTAAATGTAAATTTGGAATTTTGGAATTTTGATTTTGTTTGTGATAATCCGTCATATACATTTTGCACCCAACAATTATGTCATATACTTATACCTTTTAAATGTAAATTTGGAATTTTGGAATTTTGATTTTGTTTATGATAATAAAGGTGAAATTTATTTTAATTTTTCATTTTTCATGTCCAGCTTGTTCCGTGATATACTTTTTGCACCCAACACTTCCGCCATATATATTTTGCACCCAACAATTACGGAGTCGCGGGTTCACATGTTTCATTTTTCATGTGCAGCATGTTCTGTGATATAAATTTTGCACCCAACACTTCCATCATATACATTTTGCACCCAACAATTCCGTCATATACTTATACGTTTTTAAATGTAAATTTGGAATTTTGGAATTTTGATTTTGTTTATGATAATAAAGGTGAAATTTATTTTAATTTTTTATTTTTCATGTCCAGCTTGTTTCATGATATACTTTTGCACCCAACACTTCCGTAATATACATTTTGCACCCAACAAGTATAAACAATTATTTAAATTTTATTCAATATTATTTTTAACGTTTTAAAATGTAAATTTGGAATTTTTATTTTGTTTATGATAATAAAGGTGAAATTTATTTTCATTTTTCATTTTTCATGTCCAGCTTGTTCCGTGATATACTTTTTGCACCCAAAACTTCCATCATATACATTTTGCACCCAACAATTTCGTCATATACACAAGACTGAGTAATTTGTAGAATATCAATGGAAAAATGGAAAATGGAAAATGTGAGCCCGCGAACCTTCATTGATGTACCAGACATTAATACTTTTTGATAAATTTCAAATAAAACTAATTCGGGGATACTAAATTATGCATGGATACCACATGTATTGCAACTTGCAACCCACCCATTTACTTCCATTCATAAACTATAAATTAAATTTATGATATCTATCGTGTAATATTAATATTAAATATAGTATTCATTATTAATATGTGATAATGTTTTGTTAAATTTTATTCAATTAATTATTCAAATTTATTTTTATTTTTCATGTCCAGTCTGTTCCGTGATATACATGTTAAGTAAACATTTAAGGCTCTGAGGCATGTAGGTAAACATTTAAGGCTGTCAGAACCGTCCGAGTGCCTCACACTGTGACTATGTCCAAGTGCCTCGTGCATATGTCGATTCCTCATTCCATACTTTATATAGAGACTATGTCCAGAAGCCCGCTTGTAAATTTGTATATCGCGGAAGTGCAGGTGCTATTTGTAGGCCAAAGAACAATAGATACTTAATTTTCACCCCGCCAAGCCGCGAACCCGTGATCCAAAAAGTGTCGAAGTATGGAATGGGGAATCCACATATGTTGTAGAACAATATAAATACAATGTTCAGTCAAGCAACCCGTAGGTCCTCCTGTCAATTTGTATATCGCGAAAATGTGGTTGCTATTTGTAGTACAGGGAATGAAGAATCCGCATATGTTCTAGAATAGTACAAATGCAATGTTTAGCCAAGCAACCCGTAGGTCGTGCTGTCAATTTGTATATCGTGGAAATCTGCATGCTATTTGGACACGGAACAATATTCAGTATTTTTTCAGCCCATCAAGCCGTGAACCCGCGATCAAAAAAGTTCCTAAGTATGGAATAAGCGATCCGCATATGCTGTATAAAATCTCATGTATATACTTTATATATATACTCATCTCCGCAACTACCATTGTTAATTTGTATATTGCAGAACTGTGGGTGCTATTTGTAGGGCACAGAACAATATATATTCAATTTTCAGTCCGTCGGGCCGCAAACGCGCGAAACAAAAAGTGCCCAAGTATGGAATCACGGATTCAAATATGTTCTATAAAATCTGATGCCCATACTTTATAAAAGTACATGTTTAACCAACCAACCCGCAATGTTGAACCAATCAACCTGCAACTCCGCCTACCATTTTGTATCTCGCGGAAGTGTAAGTGCTATTTGTAAGACACAGAACAATAGAGGCTCAATTTTCAGCCCGCTATGCCGAGAACCCATCTGCCAGGTAGAGGACCATCGGGCCTTCACGTCTCCTAGGTATATCTTCTTCCGTTTTTCTTTTGTAACCCGCTTGACCGCTTTCCATATGCAATAATTAAGCTTTAATGCTAGTAGTCATCCTGCAACAATTGTTACAGTTGTCATTAATGTCCGGAATTTCAGAGAATATTTGTCATTAGTACGAATTAAATAGAGATTTGCGCACAAGCATGTTATCCTTTCCAAGTATTCATTTCAAAGGTGACGCAATCTTTTTTTTTTTTGTCCGCCGACGGGTTGGTGCTTTTAAGAAATTTATGATTCTTAATGTCTTTTCGTCGTCACCGCCACCTTCGCATTTTTTTCTAATTGTGCAATTAGTGAACTGTGATGGTCACAACTCATTTCGCATGACCCCTGGAAATTGTCATTGATCAGCGAAAGGCTCGAGGAGATATTCCATTGATACGCATTAAATTAGAGTTTGCAGAGGTTTATATTATCCCTCCCCGATTTTCATTTGAAACATTGTCTCTCGCAAACGGAAATTCTTAATAACTTCTGGTGACAGTTCTCTCCACACACAATCAACACATTGGGGCATAATGGCCACAATTTCCACTATTCCAGGGCATATTCTTACTATTCATCCTCCGGCCACGAGAAAAAAACAAGATGGTCCCTTGGTACACCGAGAGATATATTTCAAGCCAAAAAATTCGATGCCAACCTTGGCTGCTTAGAGAACCTACCCACTTGCAGTCATGTCTGTCACAGAACTTTATGCCATGAATTCCAAGCCAGAAGAAGATGATCTAATGGATGATAATATGGCAATGGATGATGGCAATGAAGAAAATATTCCCACTCCTAGGACCAAATTGAAATGAACCATAATGAACGGACCTTCCCGGCTCGA
>SNQJ01S0150801.1:8928-31989 GCA_010110895.2 Picea sitchensis
TCTGATTTCTGCCCTTAGGTGACTTAGGAAAAATTAAATTTTTCCTCTAGTCACACAGCTTTTGATCTGGGCCCTCCATTCAGATCTAATCTCAGCGATTGAGATGATTGGTGGACCCAATTCGAATTGCTAAAGGGAGAAGTAGGGTTTGGAGCCTTATTATGCACTATTCGACTTGGTGAAGGGAGCAGTGACAGGAAGAGAGCAGCTTCAGCATCAGAGCAGATTCAGCAAAGGAAGAAGAGGATGTACGGCCTTCATTTCTTTTCAGCCAGTGTATTTTCTGCACCCAGCAAGCAAACCAGCCACTTCTGGTTTGTGCCAATAGACCGTACAGTCCATACGGTGCGCCCAGCAAGAGGGTCGCGTGGCCTGGGTCGTACAGTAGGGCCGTACAGACTGTATGGCGCACCAGCAACAAGCAAGAAGAATTTTTGGGTGAGGGAGAAGGATGGAAATTTGTTGAAGGCAGAGGTTTTGCCTCAGATAAGTTTTTTCTGAGTTGCTGATGTAAAATTTATGAGTTTGCTCTTTCCTGAAATAATAAAAATTACCAACAGAAGACCGGTTTTCCCAGTTGGGTTTTTTCGGGGTCATTTACCAAAAATAACTGTGTTTTCTGTGTGTGAATGCTAGTGTCTTTATGAGTTTATTTCCGTTGCATTTAGAGAGTTAAGAAAATCAACATGTTCAGATTTTTGTATTAGAAAGTTCAGTTCTGTTTTTTATTTACTCAAATCTGCACTAGGTTCTGGTTTTTAAGAGAAAATTAACAATCTCAACTGATTGTTGCTGATGTTGTTGAACATTTGGCTAGTTAAGTGTCAGCAGGTGTCCAGTTTGAATTCCCTAGGTTAAGCGTACTGATATACACCAACGGATTTACTAGAGATGCCGTCTACAAATGTGGAGAAACATTCCTTGGATTTCCACTAGAAATTTTCCTTTAAGTTAAAAAAGCAAAGGAAAAAACAGATATAAAAAATAGAAAAAAAACAACAACAAAAAAATTGAAAGTAAATGGATATCAACTTCAGGCAACTTTACTATGTGGTGCAGATTCAAATTGGATAAAATAAGGCTGAAATGTAGTCTCTGTGTGCTCCTCTTCTTGAGTCTCCAAAAGTTGAAGCTACATTATCCAAGCTCTCCTCCAAGATCCCGAGAGTCTCATGTTGGCTTCCAACATCTCAAGCTTCATCTCTCAAACAATACAATGTAGTGACCATTTACTATGACACAGACACACTAGCATTTGCAAATGCCCTCAAACTTTACTAGTGAGGCCAGTCTCTTGTATTCTTTCAGAAAATGTGTGATAACCAGAATTTTTTCCATGGCTTTATAAAACTATTTTAGCATTTAAGTTTAGGGTTACAAACTTACAGTAGCGATTTTTTTTTAATTGTGTTTTTCGCTTCTTCATTGCTGTTGTTGTTTCTCTGGAGATGGTCTACATTTCTCGAGAAACACCAACGGTTCTTGAATATACGGCCAGGTTTTGCCAGGAAGAGAGGGGGTTTCTCAGGGAACGGATTACTCATCAAGAATCCGGAAACAGTTACTATAAACAACATTTATTACGGGTTTCTTACCAGTATGGATTTCGCCCAAACATGGTGCCTAAATGTCAGGCTTCTGGTAACATATCTGTATACTATGATCCACTGTGGATTCTAGAGAAATGACAGGTGTGTTGGTTGTCTGCTGTGAAATCAGGTCACCAAAATGAGCTGACAGTTAACTCGTTTTTCTTTTTTCTTAATTTTTCTGGGTTTTTTTAGACAACCAACTAAGCCTAATTCGCCAAGTCAATCTCACTTGCAACTCTATGTCATACTCGTTAATTTAAATCGTGTGTATCACTCAGACCCTAACCAGACTTGGAGGAGCTAACCCGATTTAGTTTCCTCAAATAGTAGAGCTAAACTCAGAAGTCTGACATGGGCTCCAACAGGTTTGGTATAATATATGTTCATCTACAAATACTCTTTCTATTTCACAATGTCAGTAGAACTTAAGAAATTAAGAAATTGAGGAATCTCTCTTCTGGTAGTACCTCCTAGATTGGTTGCGGGATGAATATATGTATTTTATCAACCTTTTTTATTCCTATGTGGATAGGTGTTGTGTATGTTTATTGTGTGAAAAATAAAGTGGAACAATAAGCATGAGAATAGCATTTTGGTAGTAGTCCTCTCACTAATACAATAATATAATGGTTAATTGGTTGCCAGATAAATATGTATGTTTTCTCACCCTCCCAGTGTGTTGTGTATTTTTATTGTGTGAATAATAAAGTGGAAAGATAAGCATGACAATAAAATAAACAGTGAAATTATAAGAATGAGAACAAAATATCATCTCTCCTCGCCCCCTTTCTATCCGAAGAACTTCAGGAAGAACTTTAGAAAATAAGGAATCACTCTCTCAGAAAGAACTTAAGAAATTGAGAAATTTATCATGATATATGCATTGTGGTCAATATTGCTCCCTTAGTTGTATCGTTTAATACTGCAAACAAATGATTAGAGAACAATCTATTCAATAAAATTGCTCCTAAACTACAAGGTTCATCCGATTTGTTAAAATATGGCTTACCTTAAACGGCCAAGTTTTCCTCGTGAGTCCAGGGGCCCTGTTAGCTGCCATCAATGCAGCCTCTATCAGAAACGTGCCAGAACCACACATTGGATCCAGAAGAACCATATTTTCCAAGCTCTCGAGACCCCCATTCTTATTCGCAACACCCAAACCCTGAACCCTAGTATTCCATCCTGCAAGAGTGAGAATCCCAGCAGCCACAGCTTCACTCAAACTAGCCCTATGCATTACATCCCGGTAGCCCCTTCTATGCAAGCTAACACCACTCATGTCTCTATAAAGAACAGCCTTGTCCCTATACAGGGACAGAAAGAGAGGGACATCAGCCTTTGCTCCTCCTTCCTCTGGAGGATCAGGCCTTTTATTGTTGCAAGCATCTCTGATTGAATCACAGATTGCATCCTTGGTTCTGATGGATGCAGACATTGAATTTGTGACTTGAGTACAGTCCCAGACTCTGCTCTGAACTGCAAAAGTTCTGAATTTCCATCGCTTATAGCCAGATTTCTTCAAGGTAGATGAGGCTAGATATTGAGGCCAGTCCACGGCATTTCTTACGAAGTTATACACGCAATCCCTGTCCTTTTTGGGCATTTCTGCATAACTCAGTTCTAATAAGACTCGTATTCCACATCTCAGCCATAGATTTGCCCTGTACCCAGTTGAAAGTGTGCCTTGAAAATAAACCCCTCCTGAGCCTTCTTTGATTCCAGTGGCTCCAATCAATGGAGAACCTAATTCTGCAGCAACTACCTGTTCCAGACCTGGAGCACAGGTGGCAAAAAACTTGCATTGTTCTGATTTTGAGGAAATTTTATCACTGTGCAAATGGCTGTGGGATTTGAGAACGTTTGCTGGGGCCTCGAGGGTTTTCGGTTGGGCTGGACCTGTGACTGGAGCCGGGGCTATTTGGGAGTTTATAGGTAAATTTTTGTGGGTTTGGGTTGTGGAAGAATACGAGTTTTGAGGTGAACTCAGAAATCGAAGGGAGATTGACGGGACTGGGAGAGAAAAGAATGGAGGTCTGTCATTAATGCACTGAAATGTTGGCTGTAAAGGAGTAGCCATGAACAGAGATCCGATCAAAGATCTCTTGGAGTGATTTGCAAATCTACGCGAAGATGTTGGTAAAAGCCAAAAATTGTTGTATGATGTTGTGTAATTAGATATCCATTCAAATTTCTAAAATTTGTATTCATAAAAGTGAAAAATACAGTTCTTATCCATTTAAAAAAGACAAGATATAAGGATCAAAGCACGATCAACAGCTTATATCTCAAGCAGCATGGGAGAAAACTAGAGGCTGCTCCAGCTACGGACCACCAACGGACCACCAGCGGAGTTTTACAGGTGGCAAGAGTTTTACAAGTGTTAAAAGGAATCTCTAGGTTAAAGTAGAGATTGTCTTGCAAAGTACGTGGGGCATCCCACAGCCTTGCAGTTCAGGTTAGTTCTATTTGAGGTTTTGCAGTTAAGGTTAGTTCTATTAAGGGAAAATTGAAATTGACTATAGGAGTTTTTCTTTTATGAAAAAAAAAAAAAACTATCAACAGAAAGAGTATAAGGGAAAATTGAAATTGACTATAGTAGTTTTTCTTTTATGAAAAAAAAAAAACTATCAACAGACAGAGTATTAGTTGGATAAACCATTTGTGATGTCTGATGGTTATATAGTCTCTTTAAATTGAGGCAATTTAAAGATAACAAAGTTAATAATATAATTATATAATTGTAAAATTTAAAATATGGATTTAATTTATTCAATTAGATTCAGTTTCTCTTGGTACGCATAAAATACTCCAAGAGCAAGTTTTATGGATTATATGTTCTATCATTTATTTTTAAATGATTTTTTTATTATTTATTTTTTTAACTATTGTTTTGTTTTGTATTTTATAGAGAATGAAATCTAAAAAATTAATAGAAGAGAATTAAGTGATACTCCAATACTAAGTTTTATTGATTATATTAGTCAATGAGAAATAGGTCATACTCAAAGACAGTTTTATTGATTATATGTTTTATTATTTATTTTTTAGATGAATTCTGTTATTATTTATCTTTTTAATTATTGCTTTTTATTTTATAGAAAATGAAATTTAAAAAATTAATATAAGAGAATAGGTGTTCAAATATTTAAGGATATGTTTTTTTTTTTTGTTTTTTTTCATGGTCTAATCTCCTATAAAATCCTCAATGTGGGGAAACAAAGTTGTTATTCTACCTCACATTACATTTGCACACCTAAAAACTTCATTTACCTTGATTATATATGAGAGAGTGAAAGGAGAACAATTCTCATGATGCATGTAGGATAAACACTTTTTACAAGATAGATAGTTATTGAAGAATAACTTTACAAAATGTAATAGGCATGTACATAAGACCACTAGGAAATCATTAACACATTCTAGCATTCCCCCTTGATGATGACTAGAGCGTTAGAATCATAGTTGGAGGAAGATATCATCATACTAGCATTTCCCCTTGATGACAACTTCCTGCATCCCCAATAAGTTATGAAGATGGAGAAACTTTGCCTCTATCATGGATTTGTTGAAGTAGTGCACTGGAAGAAGTCTAAAACATTGTCACCATCAAACTGATCAAGCTCATGTCCTGAGACAAAATGAATAGCAAATGTTGATAAACCATGGTACAGTAGCACTCCTAGAAGAAGTCTGAAACATTGTCGTCATCGAATTGATCAAGCTCGAGTACTAAGACAAAATGCAATGCACTGCAAATGTTCATCAACCATGGTACAGTAACAATCTTCGAAGAAGTCTGAAACATTGTCACCATCAAACTGATCAAGCTCAAGTACTAAGACAAAATGCACCAAACTGCAAATTTTAATCAACCACGTTTCCAAACTATTGTCCAAAACGTAGTCTCAGTCGATTAGTCAACTAGACAACAAGTAACGAAATACTATCAAAGCAATCATCTAATTCATCAAACATAGTTCAATCGGTCTCAGCAAGTCGTAGTCGATTCAATAAGAAGACAATCAAGTCAACAAGAAGGCATCAGTTGGGTTTACATATCAACTACTTCAATTGCCCCTTCCTTTAAACACAACTAAGGGATCTATAAGCAGCAACAATAGTTCAATCGAAATATCAATCGATGGACAACCTAGTGGAAAGTCCATTCGATGAACATTTGGTCGAACCTCAAGTCGTTGAACATTTGGACAAACCTCAGTTGACCGCTCTAAATGAATGAATGGCAAGAAAGAGGAACAATATATGACCATACAGTCGATGATACACATTTGTATGAAGTCCTTGAACATTTGTTCAAATTATTCCACAACCATTCATCAATCAAACCACAATTTATCCCGGTAGACGAGAGTGGTCCATGGTGTTATCACATGCTAATTTGTATTAAATTTTCCAAAGCATCTTTCCTTGTGCTATCTTTCCACGCATATTTTAAAACTTTTTCACCATCTTCATCAAGCTCTCGTCACCTAAATCCTTCACTCAACTGATCATCCAAAATAGTCATGTCCTCCATGAGTCAAAAATTTGGCAAATATTCCATACCTATATCTAGCCTAAATGCTTATCTAAATCCCTCAGTTCCATCACTTCATTCATTTTTACCCTTATTATCATATTCTCATCGAAAATTAAAAATATTCCTTTTATTAAGCATCCTTATCCTATCCACAAAGTCATGTGATAAGCCTCATATGCCCAAAGTCCTTGGAAAATGGAAAAAGTGTTTATTATTATTAAGATAAATATGTTCATATTAAAATATTTATATTAATATTTAATCCAATATTTAATTTATGACCTCACGTCAAATCATGGGCATGAATCTCAATTTTTAACATTGAAAAGTCAAAGGGTGGATGGAGGGCGCACATACATATCGGGGCGGAGAATTAGCACGGAGGTTAATTATGTGAAGTCAATTTTTAACATTGAAAAGTCAAAGGGTGGATGGAGGGCGCACATACATATCGAGGTGGAGAATTAGTGCGGAGGTTAATTATGTGAAGGCGGGCCGATATGTAAACCAATAGTTTTTGGTGGGGAAGATGTGTCCTTAAGTGGTGAATATCGAGGTAAAAGTGGTGTGGAGTAAACCACTCCATCCCAAGCCCGATATAATAAATGCAACCATTTATCATATGGTTTATGTGCGGCATATTTTCCAGGAATGCATTTCAATAATAATTATGGAATTTCCAAATTTAAATTTTACAAATTAAAGAGATTAATGTTTATTTCCATGGAAAATAATTAAATGGGAAGACGCACGTGAAAGGAAGACTTGGATAATTTTTTATCCAAAGGTTTTACAGAAGTAAAAGAAGAAGATTAAAAGTATTTTACCAAAGATGACAACCAAGACATGGTTTTCAAAACCATGGGAAACAAACTAGTAAATGGTTTTCACGGTGAAACAGTAAATTGGAAAAAACAAGACACAGTAAATGTTTTTCACAGTGAAATGGTAAATTGGGCAAAACAAGACATGGTTTTCAAAACAACAAGAAGCAAGCAATAAATGGTTTTAAAAACCACGGGCATGAATTAAATTATGGAAATTTAATTCTACAGGATAGAAAATTTTTTGGGAATTATTTGTATTCAAATATATTATTCCTAAATATTTAATGAGAATATGGATAAATGGAATTAGATTTGAAAGAGTACAAGTGACATTTCAAAGAGAATGTGGCAGAGGAAGGAGTTGAAGCGTCAAAGGAATCGACGGTTGGATCATGAAACATTTTTTCTGAAAATTGTCATTTGTAATCATTGTACTCAGTTTTAGAAGTTGAAACGTTTCAGTTCAGCTATTGTAATCAGTTTCTAATTGAAAGGAACTCGAAATTGTATAAATACTAGAAGTTCTGAATGTATTAATGTGGGCAGAAGTGCAAGGGCACAATTCTGGTTGTTCTGAACTCAATTGTAAATTTCTAGAGCTGAATTGAATATGTTAGCACTCCGTAAATTTGTTCAGCTGATAAACAGACGATGAAGGTAACTTTTTCAACCAACTTTGAGACCCGAAACTAGCCTTTCGGATCTGGAGAGGGCTCTCTCGAAAATGGCGTGGTCACAAGATATGACTTTGAAAAAGCAATGGCTAGATTTAACACCTATGATAAAATGGGTTCTGGTTATATTAGCGCAGAAAAGTAAGACTTGGGCTATGGGGTCGATCTGAGGAAGAGACGGGACAAATGACTTAGTGACTAGATTCAAGAGGATAAGGCTAGGCGAGAAACAACCTTCAGTGTAAAACCATAATGTGTGGTGGGAGAAATTACAGGAAGTAAGTCAAGAGTGTCGTTGTGGACAAATTGGGAGTTAACTTGAGAGGAAAACGTTTTGTCTAAGTGGTGCGAACAAGGGGCGTTGTACAACGAATTCGCAGGTTCAATAATTCGTTCTGAAATAAACAGAAAAAGATATGAAATAAAGATAACAGGAAAACACATACACAAAGAGAGAAGCACAATACATCCATCTATTACAACTAGAATCTTTTCATCAAATCACAGGACCTTTGCATTAAATTTCGATCAAAACTCAGATTACATACAATAGTTATCGTCTACCAAATTTGCCAACCAACCCGGCTTACATCGAAAAGATGAAATATATAAATGACGGTGTCACTTGGGCTACCCTGCTTCCTAACTGTTAACCCTTAGGACTAGGAAAACTAAACAACATGCACTGGAAACTCTTCGCATAGTGTTTCCAAAAATAGACAATAATTACACCCTTTTTACTTATGGTTGTTCGCAATTTCGCCACGGGATCTGATTGTCGGTCAGGCTCTGACATGGAGAAAAGATGTGTCACTGTGTTCTTTTGAGCAAGTGTCTCGGTGAACAGGCGTCTATCAGGAGTTTGTTGTCTGTAAATAACGGCTTTGATTTCAGTGTTGTGATCATTTGCCGAGAGTTGCACGCAGTAAACAACTGTTAGATCATCGTAGTCGTTATCAAAATGGTAGCGTGCTTCAGAGAAAATGTATCCTTCAAAACTACCAAGGTTTGTCTCATCTTTAGCGGGTGCATAGGCAGGCGCCAACTAAACTTGTTTTTCCTATGCATTGGCGAGAGCTACTCGGGCTTCTTTCTCGATCGTTTCGCATTCTCTGGAATGTTTCGCGTGCCTTTCTTCCATCAGTCTTTGTGCTTCTCGCAGCTATACAATGGTGTTTTGCGCCTCTCTAAGCCTCCTTTTCAACCACGCCATGTTCCCTTCGCGGCCCTGCGTTGTGGACGCTTCAGTGGCCTTTGTTGCTAGTCGTCGTCGTAATTCCATGTTTTCCTGATAGATCTCGGTGATTGCAGTTGCTAAAATGGAACTTGCTCATTCACTTCTGCGATATTCGCTTTCCTTGTTCTGCTCCTGTCTTTGCGGCTTGATCCCCCAATAGGTTCTAGCCGAATGGCGCGCCTAAGTTTCTCTTCAGCTACCAATCTAATGCAAGGTTCTTCTGAAATTTGAGCTCCCACGATCTCCTGGTTTTCCTCAGCTTGCCCCTCCTCCGAGGCATTTTTTGTTGGGGAGAGAGGGATTTTGATGTCTTCCCTTATTGTGTGAATCCTTCCGTTTCAGAGTTTCCGCGAGTTGATCTGGTCTTCTCTGCAGGTAAAGGGATGGTTCCTTTTACGTTTTTGGGAATGCCCACTACAGGTGAGAATGCCTCCCAGTCCCTTTGAGGCTCGGACCTTACAGTTATGTTTCTCTGCGTGCCTTTCCTTGCGCTCTGAGAGGTCTTCATGGCGCTACCAAGGTGAAATCTACGCGTAGTGTATCCAACAAAAGAACAGGATGGGAAAGTTTTGATCACGTTGGACTGGCAAGGGAAAATGCAAATAGAGTTTCAGGCCTGGTTCTACAACTGAGAAGAATGTCGAGCATCTGGGATTTATAACAAATCGGACAGGAAAAGTAATCATGTTGGAGGACAGTTATTTCATGGCGATGAGATGTTCCAGATCAAGTTGCAGGTTTTCCATGGAAAATCCCCATGTGTAGGGTACAAGTGACAAGGTTGGCTGGTCATGCATGATACGAAAGTCATGATTTTTTATTCCCTCGGCCTCTGTGATGAATTGATAATAACTGTTGTACTTGCTGACGCGACCTCTTTTAACCACTTGACTCAACCTGGGGCACGTAGAGACTGGTTTCTCGACAGGACTCAACTTTCTTGGAAAAGACATACCCGTACCTCTTATACAAGTTTTGGATCTGACATCCCTTCCCGATTCCAAGGGCCAACCAGACACTTGTTGACCTCAAACTTATGGTGTTACGTACCTGACTTCACATGTTCGGGCGCATGGGTCACAACGTGACTTTAAAACCGACTCTAATTTGGAAATAAAAATGGCGGCACTAACAGTTGGCTCCAACGAGGATGTTTTCCTCCCTATGAGGTAGCAAAGAACAGTAGACCAGGTGCCTGACCATTGGGCTTTATTTGACCTCTAGACATTTGGAAAATAAACTAAACCTATTGACGCGACTTCTAAGACTTTACCATAAACTTAGGGCCTTCGCTTCAGGCTTCAATTTTCTGCAGACCTACAAACTCGACGCAAAATAAAACGACTATTTACAATGATAAATGACTTAAACGGATTTTATTCCATCAGGTAATGTTTTAGGAACCTGTCGTTTACAGGGCCCCAATCAAAACTTTCTTCATCTAATCCTTCCAGGAAATAAGCATTTTTCCTGCTGTGATCGCAGATCCTGAACGGACCCATCCAAAGGTGGTCGAACTTTGCATGCTTCCCTTTGCCTTCATTTGTTGTGTCCCATCTCAAAACTGTGTCACCCAACCGGAAGTCTTCTGGCTTAGAACGTTTATCGAAGGCTTTCTTTATCTTTTCATGATGGAGTTGTGATCGATTATACACCTGCTCTCTTTCCTATTACGTATGAATTAGTTGATTAATCCTCCTCTGCGCAGCATTTGGCTCGACCTCCTATTCTTGCAAAAGCTTCCTAACCAGGGGTCCCAGTGAAGTAGGGAAAATCACGTCTGTGTCGTAAACGATCTGGAAAGGCGACATTTATATAGATTTCTTGGTGGTGACCTGGTGTGCCCACAACGTGTAGATAAACTTTTTATGCCAAGCTCTCTTATTTTCTTACAGGAGTCTTTTAATAATCCTGGTGAGGCTCTTATTTGAGGACTCTGCTAACCCGTTTCCTTGCGAATAGTACGTCGTGGAATGCCCTAGGGTTATGTTATCATCTTAGCAATATTTCTCCATCATCTTAGACTTGAATGTGGTTGCATTGTCTATAACGATCTTAACGGGACACCCATACCTTGACAAGATGTTCGTCTCTAGGAATTGGATAATGGTTGCGTCAGTAGCTTGTTTTGTGGGGATCGCCTCTATCCATTTCGTGAAATAGTCAGTGGCCGTGAGTATCCACTTGTGTTGTGCAGAGGATGGCGGGTTTATCTCTCCTATGAAATCTAGACTCCACTACATAAAAGGTGCCTCGACTGAGATCGACTTCAATGGGAAAGGCTGCAGTTTTCTTCTTCCGTCGAAGATCTGACATTCGTGGCAGCTGGAGACCTCCTTATATATGTCAGCGAAAATTGAAGGTCATTAATAGCCTGCCCTCGGGATTTTGTGCGCGGTGGTCTTCCAATAATGGTGTCCCCCATAGTCGCCTTTGTGAAATTCTTGTATGGCTCGCTTTGCGTCATCTTCCAATAAACAACTCAACAATATTCCCCTGGGATCTTTCCAGTAGAGTGAGTTGTCTAGGATGCAGAACTTAACCGCTTTGAGCTTGAGAAATCTGGCCTTAGTCTTACTCAAGCCCGGAGGGGCCTGGAGATTCTCCAGCACGTAGATGATGTCTGCGTACCATGGTGAGTCAATGAACTGTTGAGGCGCCTATGCAATTTTTTCTTCTTGGGGACATTCTGATAGATCAACGATGAAATTCATCCCTACAACGTCACAATCCAACTGCGCCATCAACTTTGCGAGACCCTGACCTTTGATTAGCTTTGTAGGCTTGATTTCAAGGTCGTATTCCAACATGGCCACTATCCACTTGCCTCTCCTTCCTTCCGGGTCAGGTTGAGTCAGAATGTCCTTTACTGAACTGCTAGGTACACAAGCGATAACATGGGAGTGCAGTATATATGTCCTAAATTCTTTCAAAGATTTTACTAAGGCATATGCTTGCTTTTCCATGATGTCATACCTTAGTGGAGCGTCGCGCAGTGTCTGGTTGAAATAGGCTATGGGTTTTTCGAAATCTTGTTCGTCTTTTTGTAGCAACACGTCGACAATAGTGTGTTCTAAGGCGAATGAAAATAGGAGGAAATATTTCATAAAATCTGGGCTAGCTAGTACAGGAGCCTTTGTCAGTGCCACTTTTATATCATCAAAAGAATTTTTGGCCTCTAAGTTCCATTTGATCTCGTTTCCTTTCCTGAGCATGCAAGTTATGTGTTTTATGATTTCCGCCAGGTTTGGGATGAATATCCTCAAAAAAATTACCTTTCCCAGGAAAGATTGTACCTCCTTTTTACTACGCGGGGTGTCGATCTTCAGGATCCCTTCAACCCTGCTAGGGTGTATCTTAATGCCCTCTTTGGAAATGATGTGTCCTAACAACTTTTCTTCTTCTACTGCGAAATGGGACTTCTTTGGATTCAGTGATATGCCAAATTTTCGACACTTCTGGAAAACTCTCTTCAGTTGCTCGAGATGTTGCTTGTTGGAGGTAGAGTACACAGTGATGTCGTCCAGATAAATCATGATGAATTTTTCCCTTTCATCGACAAAAGCAATGTCCATGGCCCTCTGGAATGTAGCTCCATTGTTCATCAGGACAAATGGCATCTTAGCGCACATGAACGTTCCCCATGGGGTTGTGAAATCCGTCTTCTCTATGTCGTCCAAGTGGGCCATGATTTGATTATACCCTAAGAATCCATCCAACATAGACATCTTTTGGGACCCCACCACCTTTTGCATGATGTAGTCCATTTTTGGAAGGGGATAGTGGTCCTTAAGAGACACTTTATTTAAATTTTGGAAGTCCACACACGGCCTTATCTCGCCGCTTTTCTTCCTTATAGGTACCAAATTATCTACCCATTTCGAGAATCTCAAAGAAACAATGATTTTAGCGTCGAAAATATTTTTTACCTCTTTCTCTACCAACAGTAGTAACAAGGTATTTATCCGTCTCAGCTTCTGTTTAAAAGGTTTCTGATCTTCCTTGAGAGGGACAACATGTTAGATCACTTTCGTGTCATATACTTTCAGGTCGTCGTAGCTCCATTCAAAGACGCAAGGGAAATCTTTCATGATCTTTATATAGTCCTGCTTGACCTCTGGATTGGGTGTCTTGGATAATTTTACCATCTTCAGATTCTCCTTGGTCCCGATGTTGCAGTCTTCCACGTCTTCTTCTCTTGCAACGATCTTGGGGTTCTTAGCCACATCGTTCTCGTCAAACATTTTTTCCAGCGGCACCAACCCCTTTGGAATAATATTATTTTTTAATTGTATTATTTCCCTTCTCGCGATTTGGTTTTGGAAAGGGTTGTCGTCATTGCGTGCATCCGTGATCTCATATTCATCGCTGCAACATTCCTCATCAATGTTTGTGTTGGCAAATTCGTCACTCATAAGGAGGAATCTTTCCACCTGTTTGTCATCATCGAACAACTGCCAGTGTTTGATATTATCAGGCATTGCCGGCCTGTGCCTGACCTCGATTTAATACTTTTTTGGGGGGAAGATGGGGATCTTAAAAATTGAGGCAGAGGTGGCCAATGCATCGGTGATCTGATTTTTCTCTCTAGGGATAGAAGATAGGTCATATTCTGAGAATCCTTCGAGGAGGTCCAAAGCCAAATTTATGTATGCCCTCAGCCTGGGGTGTTTGGTACAATATACACCCTTCACTTGATTTATGATCAACTCAGAATCCCCGCGCACTGTTATCTTCTGCACGCCCAATTCTTTCAGAACTTGTAAGCCCAATCTCAGTGATTCATATTCGGCCATGTTGTTAGTGCACTCAAACGCGAGCTTGTATGAGCACAACTTTGTGCTTGCTTCAGGGGGGCTCACCCATATGCCGGTCTGAGCTCCTTCTCTGCTGACTGCGCTGTCAAAACTCATGTTCCATATCCTACTTTCCGCGCGGCCCTTTGGGTCGACGCATTCTTTTGTTTCCCGCACAGTCTTCTCGTCAGTTGCTACAATGGTCGTCGAATCTTCTTCTTCAAAATTCAGGTCATTGAAGAATATAGAAGATCCCACCTCAGTGTCGACGACGTACATGGGATGATTGTGTGGCTGTGTCTTGCTGCTTACCATGTACTTCAAAAGCACTTCTCTGTATAGCCTTCTATCGTGGCCAAAAATAGGGATAGTGGTGTATGACATATCCATCTGCAACGTGCCTTTAAACTTCACAACCCATGATCTCGAGAGCAACATGCCGAATTTTGGGGGTATGTCAGGGACGACCACGTCCATGACCATGTTCTTAGCGGGCATTTGAGCCAGCGATACAACTAGGTCTTTGATAAGGCCCAAACACTTGAATTTCCTCGAATCAAAAGAGAAAAGGTCTTTGTATGGCCTGGTGACATCCAAACCTAGTTCGTCCATGATCACCTTCGGCATGAGGTTGTGTGACACACTAGAATCCATCATGGCATTATGCAGGTTCATGTCGTGGATCTTCAAACTGATGTAGAAAGGAGGGACGTCTTCGGTATCGCTTATTTCTTCAACACGCGAACCAAAAAGGATGGCATGGTGATCATCTTGAAGGTTCAGAGTATCGGGGGTCCCCCTAGCTTTCATCATTTTAATGATTTGTTCCCGATACTCGCCCTTTCTAATAAGTTCATTCAACGGGACATAGATTTTTATTTTGGCCATCTCGTGTTCAAAATTGAAAGGGGGNCTTAGGGACCTCCTCCTTCGACTTAGATTTCTTTGTCGCGTGTTTGGTCGCGCTACCTTGTTCATATTGTGGAAGGAGTGTCTATCGAAGGCTTCCTTATGGGGTTTTTCTGTTGCAACTCGGCAGACACATCTTTGCTTCAGAGGTTATACTTTTTCTGGAACTGCATGATGGTGTTTTGATAGCCTTTTTTGAGCTCCTCCGTCTCCTAGGATGACGCATCATCTGTTTCGAGTATCATATCATCGTCGGACTCTGGCACGAAGCCTTCGTTCCTACTCATACACTGATCATGCTCACTCTTCGTCGGGAACATACGCGGGTTTTGGTCATCGCAAAAATGCATCTGGTTGTCGAACGTCTGGTCGAAATCTTCGTCCGTGTAGTTGTTTTAGAATGGAGGTCTTGTTTGCTGGTCACCTTGATCCCTTTTCTCTTTTTGTTCCCTCTGTCTGATCTAAGGGATTTGACCTCTCCTGAGGTCAAATTTCTGGGAGGTGGGTCGTTTTGTTCTCGAGCAACAGGTTTGTTCCCCATTGACATTCTCTCCATCAACTTCTCCATGGTACTCATCATCATGTCGAATTTATCGTCTGAGGACCTCGACGTCGACGGCTACGCATCTCCCTGGGGTCTCTTGTCGCCTCAGTTGAATCTTGGTTTTATTTTTCCTGACGCCATCATATTGACTTCAACTTCGACAACATTGCTCATTATAGCATCTAGATTTGCTAACCTTCTTTCCCTCAATAACAGGGCAAAATAATTTTTGAAAGAGTCTACGTACCGCAGTTGCGCAACACCAGGGGGCGGCTTGACTTCTGCAGGAATCGAGTTGTACACTTTCAAAAAATGGGCCAAGAATTCTTGCACCGTCTCCTGTAGTGCTTTCTTCATGTTATTGTATTGTGTCAGTAGCTGCAAAGGGTTTGTCTTGTCTCCCCATTTGTCTAGGAACGACGTCTCGAATATGGCAAAGTCTTGAATGCTCGCGGGTGGGAGGGATTTGAACCACTTTCTTACATCTCCTGAGAGGCTTTGCACGAACAACCGCATTTTTTCATCCACGTAGTCCACCTCCTCCAGGTGGACGAAATCATTAAACCAATCCAAGTGCTTCTGAGCGAAAACATTTCCCTCAGCGTCGTACAGCTTGATCCTCTAGCTATAATTATGAGGCAAGTCATGCAATTGGGCTGGCAGGACGAGGGGAGTGAAATGGGTGGCCATAGCCTGAGGAGGATTCAGATTTCGGGGGATATTATTTGATACTAGGGCTCAAAATTTCTTTGGGTTGAAGACAGTCTCGTCCAAATCGGTATCTGACTTCGACCGGAACAGAGTTTGCTCAAAGAACGTGTCGAACTCAAGATCATCAATGCTCTATACACCATCTTTGGGCAAGGACAGGCTTCTTTCTAGGTAGTAGAACAGGTCCGATGCTTGTTCTCTAGCCTTGCACAGAATCTTCTCGGGGTCGTATACTGGTTCCGAGGGATTTGGGTCAGGATTCACTCTGGTGTAAACCATCTTGGGAGCCAGGTTTCCTGAACTGTGCTACTTGAGGCTAATGGTTTGTTTGGATTGGAGTCGCCAGGGTAGGTTTTCAGCCAGTATGGATGTTTTTCCCTCTGTTACCCTCAAGGGTCAAACTACAACGTTGTCATTCTCCCGAGGGAAAATATATTCAATTTTGTCCCCGACAATGGCCCCAGAATGTTAGCCCTTCGTAAATATGTTCAGCTAATAAACAGACGACGAAGGTAGCTTTTTCAACCAACTTTGAGACCCGAAACTAGACTTTCGGATCTGGAGAGGGCTCTCTCGGAAATGGCACAGTCTCCGCGCAGGATATGACTTTGAAAAAACAATGGCTAGATTTAACACCTATGATAAAATGGGTTCTGGTTATATTGGCGCAGAAAAGTAAGACTTGGGCTATGGGGTCGATCTGAGGAAGAGACGGGACAAATGACTCAGTGACTAGATTCGAGAGGATAAGGTTAGGCAAGCAACAACCTTCAATGTAAAACCGTAATGTGTGGCAAGAGAAATTACATGAAGTAACTCAGGAGCGCTGCTGTGGACGAATTCAGAGTTAGCTTGAGAGGAAAACATTTTGTCTAAGTGGCGCGAACAAGGGGCATTGTACAACGAATCCACAGGTTTGATAATTCATTCCGAAATAGACAAAAAAATATATGAAGTAAAGATAACAAGAAAACACATATGCAAAGAGAGAAACACAATACATCCAACTATTACAACTAGAATATTTTCATCAAATCACAGGACCTTTGCATTAAATTCTGGTCAAAACTCAGATTACATACAATAGCTATCATCTACCAAATTTTCCAACCAACCTGGCTTACATCGAAAAGATGAAATATATAAATGAGGGTGCCACTTGGGCTACCCTGCTTCCTAAATGTTAACCCTTAGGACTAGGAAAATTGAACAACATGCACTGGAGACTCTTCGCATAGTGTTTCCAAAAATAGATAATAATTACACCCTTTTTACTTATGACTATTCACAATTTCACCACAGGATCTGATCGTCGGTCAGGCTCTGACATGGAAAAAAGACGTGTCACTGTGTTCTTTTGAGCAGGTGTCCCGGTGAACAGGCATCTGTCAGGGGTTTGTTGTATGTAAATAACGGCTTCGATTTCAGTGTTGTGATCATTTGCCGAGAGCTGCGCGTAGTAAACAACTGTTAGATCGTTGTGGTTGTTATCAAAATGGTAGCGTGCTTCAAAGAAAACGTATCCTTCAAAACTACCAAGGTTTGTCTCATCTTTAGCAGGTGCAGAGACGGGTGCCAACTAAACTTGTTTTTCTTGCGTGATGGCGAGAGCTACTCGGGCTTCTTTCTCAGTCGTTTCGCATTCTCTGGAATGTTTCACGTGCCTTTATTCCATCAATATTTTTGCTTCTCGCAGTTGTACAATGATGTCTTGCGCCTCTCTGAGCCTCCTTTTCAACCACACCATGTTCCCTTCACGACCCTGCGTTGTGAACACTTCAGTGGCCTTTGTTGCTAGTTGTCATCATAATTCCATGTTTTCCTGATAGAGCTCGACGATGGCCAGTTTCGCTTGTTGCAGTTTCTGAAATGACACTTGCTCATTCACTTCTGCGATATTCGCTTTCCTTGTTCTTCTCCTGTCTTTGCAGCTCGATCCCCCAGTAGGTTCTAGTTGAATGGTGTGCCTGAGTCTCTCTTCAACTACCAATCTGACGCAAGGTTCTTCTGAAATTTGAGCTCTCACGATCTCTTGGTTTTTCCTCAGCCTGCCCCTCCTCCGAGGCATTTGTTGTTGGGGAGAGAGGGATTTTGTTATCTTCCCTTCCTGTGTGAATCCCTCCATTTCAGAGTTTTCGCGAGTTGATCTGGTTTTCTCTGCAGGTAAAGGGATGGTTCCTTTTACATTTTTGGGAATGCCCACTACAGGTGAGAATGCATCCCAGTCCCTTTGAGGCTCAGACCTTACAGTTCTGCTGCTCTGCACACCTTTCCTTGCGCTCTGAGAGGTCTCCATGGCACGGCCAAGGTGAAATCTGTGCATAGTGTATCCAACAAACGCACAGGATGGGAAGGTTTTGATCACTCTGGACTGGCAAGGGAAAATGCAAATAGAGTTTCAGGCCTGGTTCTATGACTAGGAAGAATGTTGAGCATCCAGGATTTATAACAAATCGGACAGGAAAATAAATAATGTTGTAGGATAGTGAATTCATGGCAACGAGATGTGCTAGATCAAGTTGTAGGTTTTCCATGGCAAATCCCCGCGTGTAGGGTACAAGTGACAAGGCTGGCTGGTCATGCATGATACGAACGCCGTGATGTTTCATTCCCTCGGCCTCCATGATGAACTGATAATAACTATTGTACTTGTTGACGCGACCTCTATTAACCACTTGACTTGACCTGGGGCACGTAGAGACTGGTTTCTTGATAGGACTCAACTTTCTTGGAAAGACATACCTATACCTCTTATACAAGTTTCGGATCTGACCTCCCTTCTCATTTCCAAGGGCCAACCAGACACTTGCTGACCTCAAACTTACAATGTTACATACTTGACTTCACATGTTCGGACGCATGGGTCACAACATGACTTTAAAACCGACTCTAATTTGGAAAGAAAAATGGCGTCGCTAACAGAATACACATGCAGAATCTTTTGAAGTCTTTATGAAAAGATTCTAATGGTGGCGATATGAGTTTTGTCTTCTCTCATTGTATGTATTTCCTGTGTTCTTTAATTCCATTTTCATTTTCTTCTGTTTAAATTGGATAGTCAAAGGCCCATAATTCATCTTGTGATTCTCTCGGCTGAAGCAATTTAAACTGTGTGTATTTCTTCCTAACTAATTCAGAATTCATTTCATTAATGCTCTGATGCAGTTACTTGTTTTTCCCCTTTCTTCCTACACTCTGCTTCAATACAATTTATAACTCAGATTCATTGTCTCATTTAGCCTTTATCCTCTGGAGAGTTCTATTGGTCAGTCATTGTTTTCATTCAATTTCAGAATTTTGACTCCATAGCCCTAAGTGTCCCTCCCCTTCCTTGCCAGCAACTTTATAAAAAACCCCCAAAACAAACTAAATCTAGCCATCGATTGCCAAAGAAATATCAAGTGACACAAAAGAGCCCTCTCTAAGTTGAGTAGGCTAATGCCCAGCTCTAAAGTTCGTTGAAATAGTTACTTCTGTCATTTGTCTATCAGCCAGACAAAATTTACAGAGTGCTAACATTCTGGCACCGTTGTCGGGGATGAAATTGAAAAATTTCCCTGGGAAAGAATGACATGGTTGAGTTCTAAGGTTTGAGAGCAACAGACACTTAGGCACATATTGGTTGTATTCCTGCTCTGGCGACTTCACACATCAAAAAAATCAGTTTGAATGTGATTCCATTGGTAGAAGAATCCAGAAATTTAAATTTTAACTGGCGACTCCACTCTCAATGCAGAATCCAGCTTCCAAAGCATCATTGGCGACTCCACTGTCCGAAGATAAGTTCAATATTTGCAAGGTATGCTCCAATGAATTTCTCTCATATTCATGGCTTTCCAAATCGTATTCCTCACATAGATTGGCAAAAATATTTGCCTAAATTCGAATATGGGAAAGGAAATGATGTTGCCTTGCACTTGATTATATTTCACATGCACATATGTAAGCTGGGGGTTGAATTTCATGAGGATTATTTGATGAAAATGTTTATGGCTACTATAGAAGGGAAAGCAAGATTATGGTATGAAGGTTTAAAACTAGGCAGCTTATACTCTCTTAAAGATTTCCATATAACATTCTTTAAGCATTATGGAGAATCTAATCCTTCATTCTTGGTGTTTGAAGATTGTTCTGAGTTTTGTGAACATTTCATTAAGTACCTTGAAAATATTTTTGGTGATGAAGAGTGTATGAATGATGAAATCATAGAAGCCCTTTTATGAATATTCATCCCAACAACAAATAGTAGCCCCTCCTTTGGCTGAAGATGAAGCTGATCAAGAAATTGTTGTTAAAAGTCATTTTCCTTCTTCTGAACTTGATGAAGATATTCAACAAGACAAAGTGTTTCAAAGTTGTTTTTCTTCCCCTATGAATGATGTGGTTGTTCAAATTCTAAGTGGCCTAGACATGGATGAGGGTTCTAAAACTGCATCTATGGAGACTTCAAGCAGTGAACAAACAAATTACATAGAGTTTCAGTAAAGAAACAAAACAGTGTATGCCACTTTCCAATCAAAAATACATAAAGATAATGAAGATGCAATTGTTTTATTTGATTCATTTGAAAATCGTGGTTTTGAAAATGCATCCATGGGAACTCTAAATTGTGAAATAGTTCATGATGTTAGCTTTTCACATTTGCAAGAAGATTATGAACAAGAACTTATTCCCCTTCATTCATTTGAAAGTCAAAATGACAGTCCTCAAACAAATTTCCAGAAGTTTAATAAAACCAAATCAGAATTGTTTGATGAACAAGAGGATATCCTTGATGCACATAATATGGCTGTCATATTTGAAGATGTTCAAGAATGTATGAATGTTTTTTTTGAGATGCATGGAAAATTAGACAAACCTATTGTTGCCATTTCATTTGAAAATGTTCTCAGAACTGAAGAAATAGATCAAGAGCAACAAACACTTATGAATGAGGCTTGTCTTCCTATTTTTTTTCATTAAGAAGAAATGATTTTTCATGGTTTTCATGGTCATCCTATTACAGTCATCACTGAAGGAGGAACTTGTTTCATTCATAAGCTCAGATTTTGGATTCAATTTTTGTTTTCAACTGCCATATTTTACATTTGTTTGTCTGCTTAAGAAAAATGTGAGCATAGGAAAATTGGGAAGCCAATTGTTTGATTGGCTGCATTGGCACTTTAGCATCACTCGATTGAGTATTCATTTCAACATTTTTAGGGTAGGTAGGAGTGTGCGAATAATCTTGTTGGTCAAGAATTTTTTAGTTTAGATTTCCAGTAGTGTGTACAGTCACATTTCAGTCACATTTTAGCTCTCTCACGAGAGGGCCTGGATCATGAGAGAGAGAATGATTTGTGTGGATCTGCGTGGATTTGACTAGCAGATTCGTGACCTGGAGAGGAACACCAGCCTAGAGAGATCGCTCACTCAGATCGTTGCGTGAAGAGGCTGCGTGACCTGTGTAGAGTGAAGGATCCCACGCAGACAAGGCAGGAAGGAGGATCTGTGCGTTGGAGGAATTGGCCAAATTTTATGCCTGTAACTAATGGAGAAAATGCTGGTAATTTATGTGTTTTTTTTTCTGTGCATTAGATAGATCACGCTTGGAATTGTCTCCATCTTGATTATTACAGGCTGTGGGTCAAAGACCTGTTCATTCGGCGGTGCAGCTTAAAGCCAAGAATTTCATAAATGGTCTATGAATTGATATGCTAAATGCTCTATAAATTGATAGGATAATTGGGGTGATGAATATGTTATAAAACGCTGATTCCATGGATGGTACCTCTTGCACATTGTCTGCCTATGGGTGAGGTTAAATGATCTCGCACTTCACGAAAAAAAAAAAAGGCTTTGGAGAAGTCAATCAGGACCTCCATTGCATATCAGAATGGGAATTCTCTTAAATAATTTGACTGAGAGGAGTTGTTTGAATCGTTGGGCTCAATCTGCAGCAACAACTATACCTTCACCTGCACCATTAGTGGCAAAGGGTTTCTGAGATCCTTTGGCGATTCTGTGAATTCATCGATTTCTTCTTTTATTTGCGTTCTCGATAAATCCGCACTCGAGTTACTGTGATTTATTATTGTCACCCGCATCATGAAATTTTCATCTACTTCCTTAGCATTTATTATCCCCAGATCTTGCGTTTGATTCACTATCGTCACTGTCATTTATACCGTGCGCAACTGTTTGCTTAGCTTTGATTCTGTCACTAGCATTGTGAAAAAGAATATCCTTTCTTTTAAAATCTGTCCAAAAAAGACAGCTGGGAATGATGCCATAGCGTTTGCACATCAGTTTGTACTCATGCAAGTTGTAATTTCTTTCGAGTGTTAGACAATGAAATTTCTCTACCTCTGCATCAATTTTGCATTGGAAATGAAGCTTTTATTTGAGGGCCATATAGGATCTCCAGATTTTATTTTTTTCTCAAGTTAAGACTGGTTTGAGAGGTGGTCTCTTTGCATTTGATCCCTGGGATAACGAAGAAGTTGTAGCTGGTGAAATTGAACAGCCGACAGAAGAGGTTGTTGCACTTGAATATATCGTAAAAGTTGCCGCTGCAGATTCGATTGATGTTCGTATAAGATCTAATTTTTTGCTTCTGTATTTTAACTCTTTCAGCTTTGAATTGCTCCTCCGTTGCTCTATATTGTTGGTTGTTTTTGTTTTCTAAGCAACATTCACGTGTATGGAATGGCTTCCATGAATTGGATAAGAACATGGTGCGTAGACAAGAAGATTCAAGCAAACATTCCGTGTGCAGAGATGAAATAGACACCAAAACCTGTGATCGATTCAAGCCACCGTCAACATTGAACGCAAAAGTGACCACATTGAAGAATGGAGAAAAATTGAAGCCTCTCAAGAAATGATGTGGTGGAGATCAAACGAGTGATGGTGTATCAAATTCAAGCCAGCATATCTGAAGAAGATGGTGCCAATCAGCCCCGGCCAAGGGTTTTGTTTAATGGAGTATACCTGGACACAAAAAATGTGAATATCGCCATCATCTGAGTGGGCTCACCTGAGCGGAAAATTATTCCTGCATTTACTTTTATGATTATGTTCTGTATTACTTGGTCTACACTCCGTTGGCAAGCTGGTCTGTAATTTTTGTTCATATACTTTCCATCACCAACTACCTACCCACGTTGAAATTTACAAAATAATCCAGAATTTCATTCTCCTCAAGCCGTAAAGCCAACAGTTTGAAGTCAATTTGAATTGGGTATGA
>SNQJ01S0150802.1:0-23171 GCA_010110895.2 Picea sitchensis
ATATAAATTATTATAATAATATAGATTAGCAAGTATATTTAAATTTAATAATATTTAAATTTGATTATTTGTATTATAACATTTCATTTGAATTATTAAATTATAATTAAATTAGTATATTTATTATTATTAATAAATTTAAACATATAAATAAAAAAATACTACTAAGATATAAATTATTATAATAATATAGATTAGCAAGTATTGTTGTCCGTATTATATATCAATTATTATAATAATAGAGATTAGAAAGGATTATTGTATTTATTAAATATAAATTATTATAATAATAAATATATATTATTTGTATAATAATATTTAATTTAAATCTACTAGGAAAAAAGCTCTGCGGTTAGGGTTTTTTGTCGTCGCGCATGTGTGGTTTTCCTTGATGTCTGGTTTTCCCGGAAGATCTCTTCAGCATGGCTTCAATTTCGGGGGATGGAGCCTCCCGACTTCTCCTCCTCCGCCTGATAGTGTTTCCTTTCAGGCGCTAATTGCCTCATACTCCAAGTAGGTAAAGACTGCACCTCCCAAAATCGTGAAAAAATTAGATGAGATTCGAAAGATCCTTGTTCACTCCTCGTTGGTGCACCCATTTGCTCTGCAGTTAGCTGAGAATAGTCTTATCGGACAATTTATAGGAATTTGGCCCTCTCCAAAAGCCATGGCCCAATGGTTAGGTCTTAACTGGAAAAAATGATCCAAAATGATCCAAGGGAAAATGTCCTTGACATTCTATGGTAAGGGCATTTTTTTTTTTGTTTCTATTTGATAATAAGGCAAATCTGGATCTCACTTTTAGAAATGGGTCTTACTTTATGGGATCAAAGGGGATGTATATGAATAAATGGACTCTAGATTTCATCCCTAAAAAATGGCATTTGAGTTTGGGTTCGTCTCTTGTTTCTTTCGCTTCACTACTGGAATTATGAAACCATTATGAAACCTTTCAAAGTATAGGGAATACCTTAGGGAGATACATTGATTGATCCGAACCATGAGATGGAATGCAAGCCTATGCATGAATTTGTGTAGAGGTATATTTGGGAAAAGGGATATCAGAGGCTATCCAGTTAACTCTGGACAATTGGTCATACATTCAACAAGTTGACTATGAGAAACTTCCCTTCAAGTGCAAAACTTGTCATGAATACGAAAATTTCGCAAAGAATTTCCCGCAGAACAAATCATATCCCCTAGAGAAAAGAGCTCAAGAGAAGTGGAAACAACCAAAAAGAAAAAAAATACATGAAAGATAGTCCATCATCCAGATCTAGCCCAAGGAGGTCACCCTTCTTCTTCTCCCCCCCCCAAAAAAAACTCTTCTGAAGGAGGGATTAAAAAAGGTGAATCGAGCAAAAATCCATTTGAAATCTTGCATAACTTAGAGGAAACTATGGGCGAATAAAAGGAAAATGGAAGAAGGAAGTAAAGGGAAGACAAAAGAAAAAGAAAATATAGGGATCCCCTCCCAATCTGCAGAATCCAAAAATGGTGACTATGCTCCAACTTTTCTCTCTCAACTAGAGATTCTAGAGCAAGTAGAAGGATATTTAGAATAATCTGAGGAGAAATCGCAACCAAAATCAACACAAACGGTTACTCAGAAGAAAGTAGGAAGGAATTCAATCGCAACATCAGAGAAAATGAAGTTGAAGGGGATAAAGAGCTTAGAATTCAAACCACTCTGGAAGGGATACTAAAAAAGGACATAAAGCAAAGGAAAGGGCATGGACAGACAGTCAAAATTGTGACACAATATCAACCCTCTAAGTGGGGTGCATCCAAAACAATAGGTAAATAATGAAGTTAGTTTCCTAGAATTGCAGAGGATTAGGTATTAAAGAAAAGAAAGAAGCAATGGGAAAATTGATTAGAAGTGAAAAACCTAAAATCCTTATGGTCTATGAGACAAAATTAGGGGAGTCTGAAACTCTCCATGAAATGCAATATATATGGAAAAAAAATTATTGGAGTTGCGCTAAGCTCAAGAGGAGTCTGAGGGGGAATTTGCACCTTCTGGAATTTCAATCTCTTTCAATTGGAAGAAAGTCACAAAGAAACACACTGAATAATGGTAAAATTGAATCATCTTCCTCCAGGTATGATATTTCATATTTTTAATGTATATATGTTGAATCACTATTGGGAAAAATCATATTGTTGCAAGTCTCTCCTAGACCTAGAGGGAATAGGTCTCACACAAAATTGTATAATAGTTGGGGACTTTAACACCAAAATTCATATAAATGAAAAAAGAGGGGGTTCTATTGTTCGAGATCCCTCCAATAAAAAATTGGAATATTTAATGTCGATATTAGATCGGGTGGATGTACATCCAAATAAACGTCAGTTCACTTGGAACAACTTGAGAGTGGGTCCTGGGCACATTGATGCCATGTTGGATCATTTCCTTACAAGAAGTTATTTCCTTTCCTTCCCATAAATTATTCCTTCCCCAATAATCCCATGGGCTAGCTCTGATCATCGGCCCATCTCTCTTATCTTTGTTAAAGAAGATAATATGGGCCCCATCCCATTCATATTCAACCCAATCTAGATGGAAAATTGGATTTTTTTCCCTTAATTTCTAGAACTTGGAGCCAATGGATCAAAGGTTCTCCTATATTTATATGGGAACAAAAATTAAAGTTGACTAAAGTGACCATCAAGCATTGGGTAAAATACCCAAATGAATTCAGAAGTGATGGGGCATCAGATAAGGTTGGAGGAAATAAAAAATAAAATAAACAATCAGGAGGTACAATATGATCTTTTACACCAGGAGAAAATTTCCTATCAATCCTACTTAAAGTCTTTAAAAGATGAAGAAACAAGGTGGAGGCTAAAATATCAAAGTTTATGGCTTAAGGATGGGGATAAAAATACCTCCTTTTTTCATAAGCAGGCAAGAGCTCAACAATGGAGGAATAGGGTGGAGGAAATCGAATCACCCACAAAAGAAGTAATTTCATCTTTTGAGGAGATTTAAAATTTGGCTACTTCTCATTTCAGTAAGTTATATACAGAGGAAAGTAGCTTGGATGAAGGACCATGTGAGCAATTCATATCCCATATCCCAATGAAAATAAAAGAGGAGGACAATCAGGAATTGAACATGACAATGAAAAAGGAAGAAATATTTCCATCCATTCATCAATTTAATCCAGATAAAGCCCATGGGCCTGATGGGTTTACCATCCATTTCTACAAAATATGTTGGCATATTATAAAATTTGATCTAATCAGGATGTTTCAATATGTGCATAAATCCCATCGGATGGGGGGAGCTACGAACTCCTCCTTCTTATCCCGTATTCCAAAAGAAAAGAGGGCCTCTTAATTTGAAAGATTTCGTCTAATATCCTTATGTAATGTGTCTTATAAAATAATGGATAAAATTATAGAAAACAAGTTGAAACCTTACTTGAATAAATTAATTCTTCCAAGTCAAGGAGGATTTGTGGCCAATACACAAATTTGGGATAACATTATTTTCATGCAAGAGGCCATCCATTCTAGTGCTAGCTGAAGATAAAAATGCATGGTGGTAAAAATATACATGACTAATGATTTTGATAGATTCAAGCACATTTTTCTCAAGGCAGTTCTGGAAACAATTGGTGTCAATAAGGTCTTTGTATCTTGGGTAGGAGCTTGTATTTCTAATCCCTGGATAGCTCCTCTAGTGAATGGTAGGACTGCTTCATTCTTCAAATATTCTAGAGGGATTAGGCATAGATTCCCCCTTCCCCCTTATTATATGTGCTCATGGCTGAGGCTCTTAACATAAAATTAGAATGGGAACTAATTTGAGTAGGTATTCATGGGCTTCATATAACTAGAGGAGTTAAAAGGATCAATCATTTGCAATTTTTCGATGATACATTGTTGTTTGGAGGAGCATCCAAGATTATTGCTTGAAGATTTAAATTCATATTGGACCATTTCACTCAAGTATCGAGAGGCTTAATCAATAAGAATAAAATCTAAATTTATTCTTGGAATATTAAATCCAATGCCATCTTGGGTATTTCTCAAATTTTGCAATTTCCTATCACAGTGGAGTGGAAAACTTTTAAGTACTTAGTAATGCAAATTTTCTTGAAAGATCTCCCAGGACAAACTTGGAAAATCATATTACAAAAAATAAAAGATAAAATGGAAGGTTGGGGTGCCTCCTGGTTGAATCTTGTCGGATGCTTGGTCCTTTTCAAATCAATTATGTCATCCCCACCCATTTTTCATTTTTCTTCCCTCCTAGCTCCCATGGGAATTGAAAAATCTCTAGCTCAGGCCACTCAAAAATTTCTATGGCAAGGCGGCAAATCAAATACAAAAAGATTTCATTTAGAAAATTGGAATCTAGTAAGATCTCCTAAAACACATGGGGGTCTAGGGGTCTGGGATCCTGATGTCGTGAATCTTTCTCTGGGTGCAAAATTATTATGGAGAATGATGACAGGAAAAAATGAATGGTGGAAAAAAGTGTTGGTCAAGAAATATATGGAGGGAAATCGAAAAATATACCTAGATACTCCCCCTATTCAATCAAGGGGTTCTATGATTTCGAAGCTTCTCAGAGCTTCTTTTTCTCTTATTCAGTCTTCTCTGCATTGGGTCCCATGCAATGGAAAACTTATTAACCTCTAGCAGGACTGGATTCTTGGATCCATACCTCGCTATCAAAATGCTTCTTTTAGTGATATTACCCAATGTATGATATCTCAAAATAAGATAACTTTATTTGAAATTTGTTTATGGCATACTAATGGTGTTTGGAAGGATTGGAATTTGGGCCTATTCCACCTCATCTTCAATCTCAAGTAGATATTCTTCTTTCTCTCCATGGTGTTTCTCTGGTGCATTTGCAGTGTTGAGATAGTTGAGGATGGGGAGCTGCTAGATATATAGTAAAACAAGGCTACAAGGTACTCTTAATGCATAGTGTTATCCCAACAAAAGACTATATGTGGAAAAATATATGGAACAATGACATACTTCCAAAAGTGAATATATTTAGTTGGATTCTAGCACATGGAAAGCTTCTTACAGGAGAAAATATGGCCAAAAGAGGAATCAAAGGTCCCTTTCATTGTGATCTATGTAAAAAAAATTAGGAAACTTCCAATCATTTATTTCTAGAGTGTAGTTTTACAAAGCAGGTTTTGCAATTAGTATATGCAAAATTATGGTATCAAATTCAATGGTCGTCCACATGCAAAACTTTTCTAGGAAAATGGGTAAATCACTATTGGGGAACTTTCTCTGGTAAGTTGTTCTTTCAAAGAGTATGGAAAGTGTCACCTAAATTTGTTTGCTGGAAAATTTGGTTATCCAGAAACAAAAGTATTTTAAAGATCATATCATGATTCCTGGCATTGTAGTTTCCCGTGCTTTGGGGAAACTGTAAAAATTCTTTAACTCCAAAATAATAATATTGGATGTCTCGTAGATTATAAATAATAAAGAATAAAGATGGATGGCTAGGATTAATGTGACCTACTCAATTTGTGACAAATCTTCTTCAATAAAATTGCAAACTTCATTCTATCTCATTGGATTTTCACGCTTGGATTTCTTCTCAATCAAGTTTCACTTTATGTTTTGATGGAGAATCTAAAGGTAACCCTAGGGAGGTAGGTGCAGGAGGGGTGCTCTTTGACCCTAGAGGAAATCAGATAATGGAGTACTCTTGGAACCTAGGAGTCACTACCAATAAGAGAACAAAAGCATATGTTATTTATATTGGTGTTGAATTAGCAAAGAAGAAACAAATTAATCCTCTTAATATAGACATATACTCTAAAAATACAATTCGCTATTTTATCAAGGCCTCCTCTCCAAAAGATACAAGTCTAAAAAATTTATTGGATCACATTAGAACTTTTGTGCAAGGTTTTCATACACAATTCTATCATATCTTTAGACCTAATAACATTGTAGTTGATGCCTTAGCAAATAAGTCCATTGGGCTAGCCACTAGTCATATGGAGGTGAATGGATAGGTGCATGTGGTCCCCCCACCTCCCCCACGTAGACATGCTCATGTCCAAGTGTTATAATAATCCAAGGCATGTGGCAGGGTCCTTCAGCTATGTGCAAGGGACATGTTCATTATATTCTCAGGTCTTTTCATTTATGTGCATGTGTTATGTCAATCATATTAATGGGATATATTTATTATCTCATGGCTATATCTTTAGACATAGAATGTTTTTATGTTGTGGGTTTGAATTCATTCCTGATCTAAAGTAGGGGACACAAATTGTGATCATGGAGGAAGGTGGAAAGGACAAAAATTTACTTATCTTCAGGCTAATTTTGGATGGAAACGTCACCAATACCTGGGTGATGCATGGCTAGATTGTAAGTGATAATACAGACATTGATATGTAGGTACGTCGTGCTGGAAGAAATGTGAGTTTAAATGGGAACACGGTTTACTCTGTTATTGTGAAAAATTGTATGTATACTCTGTATTTTAAATGCTTGGGCAGCTAGATGCCTGGACAGAATGGGTCATTTGACAACCCCGGGGTGTATATTGAAAGATCAGGTTCTGTGTTAGCAATTGGTGACCACAATTCTATGAACAATTTTGGAGGGGTGAAGTCGGATTCTAGTTGGCACTCTGTAGCAAATCCTGCTTGGTCGATTGAGGTGTTGAAGCATCCTATCTTCATGGTTCAATTTTCTTAGAAAATTCTCTTGGACAAAGAAAATCTTATGGACAATAGGGATTGGATAGAAAACCTTGATGAGGAAATGGAGGCCAGCAATGAGGAAATGAAAAGATTTTCTATCAGGGTTAATTCTCTTAGTTCTTCAGCAACATTCACCCTTGATACTCTCATACATAATTTTGTTCTTATTGGAAAGCTTCAAGATGAAGTGGACTTCTTGTGTCGTCAGCTATTTTCACTCCAAATTCAGATAGCATAGAGGAATGATGAATTTTTTAATTCAAGCTTCGTTGTAGGATGCAGGAGGAGGAGTAGATGAAGTGGGGAATTCGTTAGATATGAATGCACTTGTGGAAGACACTGAGGATCAAGAATAGCCATAGAATTACTTTGTTCCATAATCAACCAATAATACTTAATTTATGTTTTATTTAAGAGTATGTCTAAATGGTATTTTTTACCAAATCTATATAACTAAGAATAGAAGTAGTAGTAAGGTTTCGACAAGTGATAGTTGGAGGATAATCAATAGGCTGATAGAAGCTTTGTTAGAGATGGACTTGCGTTTTTTAAACTTTTTTTTGTACTATGTGGTCTAGGCCACACCTTTGAAAAAAAATCATTTCAATTATTTAGTTATACTTTAATTAATATATTTAATATTATTAATAAATTTAAACATATAAATTAAAAAATACTACTAAAATATAAATTATTATAATAACATAGATTAGAAAGTATTATTGTCTTTATTAAATTATATAACTATTATAATAATATAGATTATAAAGTATTTTTTCCCTTGGAAAAAATATTTATATTTAGACAGAAAATATACATGTTTAGGTTCCAAAAAAAGAACATTGGTATTCCCTTAGGGGATATCCTTCTCCTCAAATACATCTTTGTATCTAAAATCCACAAAGCCAAACTCAACCACATGGGTCAGCCTTCCACATTAATAAAAAATTCTATAAGTCAAGCCAAAAGATTACAATTGGAACTTCATGGAGTGGAGTTCCTCTCCTTCATAGAATTCGTAAATTCCACAAGTTCAAGAAGGAAGAGCCAATGCTTATTTGGATAGAGAATCATCTTTGGCATTTAGTTCCCAGAGAATATATCTGCACGAAAACCATTCCAATGCATTGAGACTTCACGAAATGTTTCATCCAAACAAACAAATCTTGGGTACAATTGTTTCATCAGATTGAATTGCGTCTGGGGAAAGTCTTCCTATTCTATCTTGCACTCCCAGGATTCTTCCTCAGTATTCCTAGAAGAAGGTCTTGGTTCAATATTGGTTGAGTTCCACTATAAGCATCCTTGTGTAATGGGGAAACACTTTGACGACGACCTCTGAGACCATAAAATACTCCTCCAACTCTACAAACCTTTTGTAATGTACCTCAAAAATCATCATAATTTTATTTTTTTTATTTGTACATTTATCCTTGAAAAGTTTCGAGATCTCAAGCAAGTAAGCTTTCTGTTAGAAGTCTTGAGTCTGAGGATTTGTTAGAGTCCTTACTATCATCATCTATCCTTACCATTCAACTTAAGTTTTCTAATCGACGATATAAAGAGTATCTACTCATCACTTCAATGTTTAATTAAGATCCTGAAATTTATAATTATGCTCTTATCTACTAGTACCTATAACTATACCACAGTCTTAACAATATAAGCAACTTTAGGGTTTTTAAGACCAAAAACCTACATAAAAATATTACCCTATGTATGCAATACAATCGACTTGTAATACGGTCTGTTACTTCCATACATCTGATCGGGAAAAAGAATCTCCAATCAACACACAACAACTCTCGAAATCACGAATACAACAGCTAACATAAACAAACAACAATTCCCAAAATCGTGAAAAGTGACCATCACTTTTGGATTTCGGAATTTGGGATTTCGCAAATACAACAGCGAACATAAACACGTAACAACTCCCGAAATCGTGAAAAGTGACCATCACTTCAGGATTTCGGAGTTCTAGATTTCACGAGCACAACAACCAGCATCAACGCACAACAATTCCCGAAATCGCAAAAAGTGACCATCACTTCGGGATTTAGGAGTTTTGGATTTTTCGAATACAACAGCTAGCATAAACACGTAACATTTCCCGAAATTGCAAAAAGTGACCATCACTTCAAGATTTCAGAGTTCTGGATTTCGCGAACACAACAACCAGCATCAACGCACAACAATTCCCGAAATTGTGAAAGGTGACCATCATTTCAGGATTTCAGAGTTCAGGATTTCGTGAGTACAAATTCCCAACAACAACATATGTGAACTCCCGAAATGCGAAAAAGGGAAAGGTGAGACCCGTATTTTGGGGTTTCGGGGTTCGGGACTTCATGAGTACAAGTGCCCAACAACAACATATGCGAACTTATGAAATGTGATCAAACACAAAGAATTCCTGAAACTGCGAAAAGGAACGGGGAACTAACATTTTGGGATTTCAGAATTTGGGGTTTCAGGTTTTCAAATACCAAACTACAATACACAACAACTCCCCAATTCTGAAAGTGAAAGGATGTGGGACCAATCACTTCGGGATTTCAGAATTCGAGGTTTCTAAATTCAACATCCAACATACACCAATTTCTGAATTGCAAAAAAGATAGGAAAGTGGGACCCGCATTTCGGGGTTTCGGCGTTCGGAACTTCGCGAGTTCCGGTGTCCAACATCAACACACACAAAATTCTGAAATGAAAAAAGGGAAAAGGTGAGACCCGCATTTCAGGATTTCAGGGTTCGAAACTTCGCGAGTTCTGGTGTCCAACATCAACACACAAAACTTCTGAAATGCGAAAAGGGAAAAGGTTAGACCTGCATTTCAGGATTTTGGGGTTCGGAACTTTGCGAGTTTCGGTGTCCAAGATCAGCACACACAAACTTACGAAATGTGAAAAGGGAAAAGGTGAGACCCGCATTTCGGGATTTCAGGGTTCGGGGTTTCGTGGTTTCCAATTCCCAAACCTATCCTGCAACAACTCTCGAAATGCGAAACGGAAAAATGGTTAGCACTTCGGGGTTTAGGAAATTCCTAAAAAATCATCATAACCCTTAACTGTGAAAAAGGGATACCATTTAAACAAAACAAGGAAAGCATAAAGTTCTTCTGATAGGCGTCAATTCTCATGATTGTTTAGCATTTGATAAACAAAAGGGGTTTTCCAGATCTTCTTAACTTTCCAAATTTTTCCCTTTACTGGTGTCCTTACTTTTGTTCTGTGAGACAGTAGGTGTGGAAAGATTCATATCCATTTACCTAACATAATTCCGAAGGTCGAACTAATGAGTTTTATACGCTCATAATTCTATAAGAGGGTACAATAAGATAAAAGTTTTCTGTATAAGGCAATTTCTATTATATCCACTTAGCGTTTCTTTTAATCAATGCATTAAACGTCAATAGTACTAGATCTGTGCATCTATGTAAATACATGATTAAGAATATCATTCCATCAGAGATTGATCATTATAAATGATGTTCCGAGGAATCTGAGTATGGTTTCATAGGGATTTATCTACAGAGAGGATCTGCCTCATTGATGTTAATCACCTCCTTTCCTTACTTACTTATAGAAATAAAATTACAAATTTCCTTCATGTCTATTCCCCACAACAAGAAAAAATGGAAAACATTACAGTTCCAATTTAATCAATACAATGCATCAGAAAAATCATTTAGACATAGAATGGACATCATTCCAGTTTGGATTTAATATGACATCGAAATAAAAACATATCCATTCATAATCGAGAGGGGTAGATCAACATATCTGAATCCAATCTGTGAGAATACAAAGGGAACAACCACGTTCCTCCCAACCGTAGAAACGGGTAGCCAAGGTCACTTTCCCGATTCACCCCCTAGCCTGACCATGAATCCATGAGGGAGAACTTGGAAACTCCTCCTCAGCAATGTTCTTCAATTCCAACAGTTGTCCTCTTGCTTCACACTTACTCAACAGTGCTCATAACAGCAAGACAAATATGTTTTCACAGGCTTATCCCACCCCACACTCAATCTGTAGTGTTCATAACAGCAAGAGAGATCAAAAATATTTTCCCAGCATACTTGGCAGCGTCCTACCTCCTCGCATATGCTATTTATCCAAAAAAAAATTGCCCAGGTGTTTTCCCTCCTTTGGGGATTTTCACAGCTTTCTTAATCCCTAATTTTCAAGGGCTACCAGTGGCCAAATATCTGATTTTCCACTTGTAATCATCATCCCAAAGGAAGTTCCAACTTCTTCCCCACTCATGGAGTCATGGTCATCTAATTTTTAACATGGTTGTTCCATTTGTCCTCCTGCAGTTAATATAAATTTTATGTTGTGATACAAGTGTCATAGTCAAATAGTTAGTTGATTCCAAACAGATCTCTGCCCAACAGTCACAATAATTAAATACAATTATTAAATTCGAAATTCGAAATTGCAATAAATGGCAAAAAATTCCAGATTCGAATTTTCCAAAAATGGAAGTAAATTTCCAGCACACAAAATAAAAATATTTTATTTTGGGGGGATGTCACATCATTTCCCCATTTAGTAAAACACTGTCCTCTGTGTTCTTTCCTTTCCTGGAACATGATTGGATGATATTTCCGCAAATCTCCCTCCAATTCCCATGTGGCCTCCTCAGGACTAAAGTGCTTCCATTGCACCTTTACCTGAGCGACGACTCTGTTCCGAAGTGTTATTTCTCTCCAGTCCAGAATGCGCAGGGGTTCCACCTGCACCAAGTTCCAATCAATCATATGTGTAGGGTCATGAATATACTTTTTCAACAAAGAAACATGAAATGCATTATGAATTCTTAGATTAGCTGGAAGTGAAAACTAATATGCTACGGGTCCAATTCGAGCTAGTATATCGAAGGGCCCACAAAACCTGGGTGCCATCTTGGCACAGTTCCCCAACTTCAGTGAGATTTTTTGGGCTTTGACCTTCAAATAAACATAGTCTCCCACTTGAAATTCCAAGTGTCTTCTTTTCTGATCCGCATAGCTCTTATGTCTATCCTGTGCTTCTTTCAAGTTCTGTTGTACTTTCTTTACCATGTTCCCCATTTCTTGGAGCATCTCTGGTCCAACCATGAGTCTGTCAGTTGGGTTACCCCAGCTAATTGGAGTTGTACACTTTATGCCGTACAGTATTTTGAAAGGGCTCAACTTCGCCGAAGTTTGGTACCCATTGTTATATGCAAATTATACCAAGTGTAGGTAGTCTTCCCACTTGTTCATCTTTGTTCTTACATACATGTGGAGCATATCCTCTATGATTCGGTTTGTTCTTTCGGTCTCTCTATCCGTTTGTGGATGATAACTCATACTAAAATTCAAATTAGTATTTAGCCCTGCAAACAATTCCTTCCAAAAAGCGGATGTGAATTTTACGTCTCTATCTAAAATCACCATTTTAGGAATACCATGCAATCTAAAAATTTCTTTCATGAATATTTCAGCAATGTTAATAGCTTTAAAAGTAGACTTTACAGGAATAAAGTGTGCAGACTTACTAAGTTTATCGATTACAACCATGATTGAATCATTTTGTTTCTGAGTTTTTGGAAAACCTGTTATAAAGTCCAACGATATGGTCTCCCATTTTCATTCTAGTACTGGTAATGGTTGTAATAGGCCGGTTGGATGTTGGTGTTTTGCCTTAACTTGCTAACAATCTTGGCACCTAACCAAATATTATGTTGTTTCGCGCTTCATGTTAGGTCAGTAAAATAGTGTTCTGAGTGTTGTTATTGTTTTTTGGTAGCAGGGATGGCCAGAATACGGTTTCTTATGCACTTCATCTAAAATAGTTAAGTTTAGCTCTACTGAATCTGGTATGTAAAGTCTGTTTTTAAATCTTAACAGTCCCTTCTTGTTGATACTTATATCTAGTTTATCTGAGTTTGCGATACTATTTTGAAATTCTTCCATTATCTTAGTGTAATTTCCATCGTTGATACTTGTCGTCCTTATTCTTTGTTCCAGATCACTTTCTACCCTACTGATGTTTATCTCAAATAACCCATGGATTCTGCGGCTTAAAGCATCTGCTACTTTATTTTCCTTACCCTTGATATGTTTGACCTCGAAGTCGAATTCGCTCAAGAAGGCTAGCCACCTTGCTTATTTTTCATTAAGGTCTGGTTGGTTAAACAAATATTTCACCCCGCTATTATCCGTCAATAGTAAGAATTTTATGCCCATTATATAGTGTCACCACATTTTTAAGGCATGTATTACTGCTGCCAATTCTAAGTCATGAGTGACGTAATTTCGCTCGTGTTCTTTTAATTTTTGGGATTCATAACAAATCATGTGTCCTTCCTGAGTTAGAACACCACCTAGTCCCTCTTTACTTGCATCAACGCATACTGTGAAGTCTTTATCTAGGTCTTCTACCTTCAAGATGGGCACCGATGTCAATAATTCTTTCAGCTTGTTAAAATTGTCTTGACACTTTTGTGACTAGTTAAACTTGGTACCTTTCTTTTGTAATGACGTGATAGGGTAGGCTATCTTGGAGAACCCTTCTATAAATATGCGATAATATCTGGTGATTCCCATGAATGACCGGATATCTGCCACATCCTTAGGCACTGGCCATTCCATAATGTCTTTTATCTTTTCTGGGTCTACGACAATACCTTTCGAGGAAATGACATGTCCTAAATATTGCATGTCTTTTTGATAAAAATCACATTTGTCAAATTTTGCGTATAGATTGTGTTTCCTCAGTGTTTGCAGAACTATTCGTAAGTGTTCATCATGTTCCTCCTCCATTTTAGAATAGACTAGAATATCGTCGATAAATACTACTACGAACTTGTTTAAGTACTGGCTAAAAATGTTGTTCATTAAGCACATAAATGTGGTTGGTGCATTAGTGAGTCTGAAAGGTATGACTGCAAACTCGTAGTGTCTGTATCTTGTACAAAAATCCGTTTTGTTTATGTCCTGGTCCTTTATCCTAACTTGATGATATCCAGATCATAAATCTAATTTTGAGAAGATCTTGGCCCCACCAACTTGATCGAATATATCATTTATCCTGGGTAAGGGGTATTTGTTCTTAATGGTCACTTTTCTCAGTTGTCTATAATCGATACATAGTCTTAGATTACCGTCTTTTTTTTTTACAAAGAGAACTAGTGCTCCCCATGGCGAGACACTCGGTCTGATATACTCTTTGTCCAACAATTCCCGTAATTGTATTTTTAATTATGTCAGTTCTAGTAGACTCATTCGGTAGGGTGCTTTTGAGATAGAGGCTGATCCGGGCAGTAAGTCTATGGAGAAATCTATTTCTCTCCTAGGAGGCAATTCTGGTATCTCATCAACAAACATGTCTCTGAATTCTCATAGGACAACAAAGTCTTCTAACTTGGGCTTATCTTCTTTTTCTAATAGATTTGTTACTTGGATGGCATAAACTTGAAATCCATTTCTAATACATTTCTTGAATTGCATCGCTGAAACTTGTCTGACTGAAATAGGTTTTGGTATGCCTTGGGTTGTTCTAACCGTGCCAAAATTATCTTTATAGCTAAGTATCTTTGTATAGCAATCTAATATCTCTTTGTGTTGTTCCAACCAATCCATCCCGATAATCATATCACAAGATCCTAGTGGTAGGATGTTCAAATTGGTCCTTATATTTTGACCATCTAAGTTGAACTCAAGATCAGAAACAAAGTTAACTCCCTTTCTTTTAGTACCTGTTACTAGCTGTACAAGACAAGATTTTTCGTGCTTTTGTTTCTTAAGTTTATTCAACTCTACTACATCGGGAGTAATATAAAATAACGTAGCTCCAGGGTCAATTAAAACAGAAATTCGAGTGTCATGGATTTTACCTTTGATTTCTACCACCGAGGACTGGTGATCATCTTGTTGACCATCTATGGTTGCATTTATCCGATGCAGACTTCTGCCCATGTCTCCTACTATCAAGGCTTCCTGTAAATTATGAATAGCAGTTCTATTTGTTGTAATTAAACGTGGACAATTCCTCCTTAGATGATGCTCTCCACACTCCCAACACTTTAATGGCTCGTGGAAGTTATCCCCAAAATTCTTCATTCCCAAGTTTACCTGTTTACCGCTACCTTGCGTATTCGAATGATTGGAGTGAAAATCCTTCCTTGGGAAACTTTTTGCTGCATTCTGATAAGGAGTTGGTTGGTATCCCTTCTTCCGCTGGTTTATTCCATCTTTCTTCTTATCCTTCCAGAAATTGGGAAACTCTACCCGTTGTTTATACTAGTCATAGCACATTCATGCTTCCCTGAATACCTCACTCAATGATTTGGGGTTGTCAAACTCAATTCTGTCCTTGTAGGATTGTGATAAACAACTTAAGAATCGTTGTATTTTTACCTTATCCTCCCGGATGTAGGGTATGAACCTTAGTAGTTCCAGAAATTTATTTATAAGGTCCTCCATCGTCATTTGTCTGAGTCGTAACTCATAGAATTCTTTCTTCTTCCTTTCATAATAGCTTTCAGAAAGGTATTTTTTCTTAAAATACTTCTTAAATTTAGACCATTCCAATTGTTTCTCCTTTAGGCCCTTGGCCAATTTCAGGTCCTGCCACCAAATGTTGGCCTTCCCTTTCAGATTGTAGATGGTCATTCTGACCTTCATGTTGTTGGAATAGTTGTAGATTTGGAAGTATTTTTTGATTTCCAACAACCATGCCTCGGCTTCTTCTCTTGTCCTGGATTCTCCATCAAAAGTAGCTGGTTTAATCTTTTTAAATTCTCCTTCAAGGTGGTCTGTTTGTTTTCTTTTTCTGTCTGGTATGGTTTTGTCTAAATCAGCTGAAGGTGCCCCTTCAGATGAACTATCTCCTTTTTTTGTTTTCACACCAGAATTCTTGGAGGCCCTTTTGCTGACCTCTTCCTCATGGATATCATCTTTTGGGCTTTTCTTGGTTACTATACTACGCAACAAGACTTCATTTATCTCTTGTTGTTCTTGCTCTGCCTTATTCAATTTTTCATTGTCGGCCTTGAAAACCTGTAGTTCAACAATAAGGTTCCTCATTGTTTCCAACACCTCTATGGGTGAGCTTCCATCACTGTTCTGTCTTAGATCTCTAGGAGGTCCTTGTTGCGGATTCTCTTCCACCCTGATTTCTGCACCTTCTTGAGCTGCCATTATTCAACAAAAAACAGAAAATCTTTCTGTTTGTAATCCACAAGATTTATTAGTTTTTTCATAAATCAGAATATATACTAAGTAATTAAGGTGGCCCTGTTCAGGCCAAGTGTTGTAAATTTTTCTCTGATACCATATGTAATGTACCTAAAAAATCATCATAATTTTTTTTTATTTTTTTTTGTACATTTATCCTTGAAAAGTTTCGAGATCTCAAGCAAGTAAGCTTTCTATTAGAAGTCTTGAGTCTAAGGATTTGTTAGAGTCCATACTGTCATCGTCTATCCTTACCATTCAACTTAAGTTTTATAATCGACGATATAAAGAGTATCTACTCATCACTTCAATGTTTAATTAAGATCCTGAAATTTATAATTACGCTCTTATCTGCTAATACCTATAACTCTACCAATGTCTTAACAATACAAGCAACTTTGGGGTTTTTATGACCAAAACTCTACATAAAACTATTACCCTATGTCTGCAATATAATCAACTTGTAATACGGTCTATTCCTTCCATACCTCTGATCGGGAGAAAGAATCTCCAATCAACACACAACAACTCCCGAAATCGCGAATACAACGACTAACATAAACACACAACACTTCCCGAAATCGCGAAAAGTGACCATCACTTTGGGATTTCAGAGTTCGGGATTTCATGAATACAACAGCTAACATAAACATGTAACAACTCCCAAAATCGCGAAAAGTGACCATCACTTCAGGATTTCGAAGTTTGGAATTTTGCGAGCACAACAGCCAGCATCAATGCACAATAATTTCTGAAATCGTGAAAAGTGACCATCACTTCGGGATTTCAGAGTTCGGGATTTCGTGAATACAACAACTAGCATAAACACGTAACAACTCCTGAAATCGCGAAAAGTGACCATCTCTTTGGGATTTCGGAGTTCGGGATTTCGTGAACACAACAACTAGCATCAACGCACAACAATTCTCAAAATCGCGAAAGGTGACCATCATTTCGGGATTTCGGAGTTCGAGATTTCGTGAGTACAAATTTCCAACAACAACATATGCGAACTCCTAAAATGCGAAAAAGGGAAAGGTGAGACCCTCATTTTGGGGTTTCGGGGTTTAGGACTTCGTGAGTACAAGTGCCCAACAACAACATATGTGAACTTCATATGGGAACTTCTGAAATGTGATCAAACACAAACAATTCCTGAAACTACAAAAAGGAATGGGGAACTAACATTTCGGGATTTCAGAATTCAGGGTTTTGGGTTTTCAAATACCAAACTACAATACACAACAACTCCCGAATTCCGAAAGTGAAAGGATGTGGGACCAATCACTTCGGGATTTCGGAATTCGAGGTTTCAGGGTTTCAAAAGTCAACATCCAACATTCACGAATTTCTGAATTGCGAAAAAGATAGGAAAGTGGGACCCGCATTTCGGGGTTTCGGGGTTCGAAACTTCGCGAGTTCCGGTGTCTAACATAAACACACACAAACTTCCTAAATGAGAAAAGGGAAAAGGTGAGACCCGCATTTCAGGATTTTGGGGTTCGGAACTTCGTGAGTTCTGGTGTCCAACATCAGCACACACAAACTTCTGAAATGCGAAAAGGGAAAAGGTGAGACCCACATTTCGGGATTTCGGGGTTCGGGTTTTTGTGGTTTCGAATGCCCAAACCTATCCTACAACAACTCCTGAAATGAGAAAGGGAAAAAGGGTTAGCACTTTGGGGTTTGGTAAATTCCTAAAAAAATTGTCATAACCCTTAACTGTGAAAAAGGGAGACCGTTTAAACAAAACAAGGAAAGCATAAAATTCTTCTGATAGGCGTCAATTCTCATTATTGTTTAGCATTTGATAAACAAAAGGGGTTTTCCATATCTTCTTAACTTTCCAAATTTTTCCCTTTACTGGTGCCCTTACTTTCGTTCTATGAGACAGTAGGTGTGGAAAGATTCACATCCATTTACCTAACAGAATTTCGAAGGTCGAACTAATGAGTTTTATACGCTTATAATTCTATAATAGGGTACAATACGATAAAAGTTTTTTGTATAAGGAAATTTCTATTATATCCACTTAGTTCCACTTTTAATCAATGCATTAAACATCAATAGTACTAGATTTGTGCATCTATGTAAATACATGATTAAGAATTGATCATTATAAATGATGTTCCAAGGAATCTGAGTTTGGTTTCCTGGGGATTTATCTACAGAGAGGATCTGCCTCATTGACGTTAATCACCTCCTTTCCTTACTTACTTATAGAAATAAAATTATAGATTTCCTTCACGTCTATTCCCCACAACAAGCAAAAATGGAAAATGTTACAGTTCCAATTTAATCAATACAATGCATCAAAAAAATCATTCAGACAGAGAATGGACATCATTCCAGTTTGGATTTAATATGACATCGAAATAAAAACATAGCCATTCATAATTGAGAGAGGTAGATCAACATATCCGAATCCAATCCACAGGAAGATAAAGGGAACAACCATGTTCCTCCGAACCGTAGAACCGGGTAGCCAAGGTCACTTGCCTAATTCACCCCCTAGCTTGACCATGAATCCATGAGGGTGAACTTGGAAACTCCTCCTCAATAATGTCCTTCAATTCCAACAGTTGTCCTCTTTCCTCACACTTACTCAACAATCCTCATAACAACAAGAAAAATATGTTTTCAAAGGCTCCTCCTGCCTCACACTCAATCCATAGTGTTCATAATAGCAAGAGAGCTCAAAAATATTTTCCCAGCATACTTGGTAGTGTCCTACCTCCTTTCATATACTATTTATCCAAAAAAAAATTGCCCAGGTCTTTTCCCTCCTTTGGGGATTTTCGCATCTTTCTTAATCCATGATTTTCAGGGGCTGCCAGTGGCCAAATCTCTGATTTTCCACTTGTAATCATCAGCCCAGAGGCAGTTCCAACTTGTTCCCCACTCATGGAGTCATGGTCAACTAATTTTTAAAATGGTTGTTCCATTTGTCCTCCTGCAGTTAATATAAATGTTATGTTGTGATACAAGTGTCATAGTCAAATAGTTAGTTCAGTACAAACAGATCTCTGCCCAACAGTCACAATAATTAAATACAATTATTAAATTTGGAATTTGGAATTGCCATAAATGTCAAAAAAATTCCAGATTCAAATTTGCCAAAAACGAAAATAAATTTCCAGCACACAAAATAAAAATATTTTATTTTGGGGGGATGTCACACCTTTCCTCATTCGTCTGGCATGATTCCAGAGTGGAGGAAATAATAAGTGAAAACAAGGCAGAGGAGATAGGAGAAAGACCACTATGAAGACACCGAGAGAAAAATGAGCAAGAAGGTAACAAAGATAACTGCCAGGTCTTCATTGCTTAATAGGATTTTGTGGAGATCACGAGTCTTCATGAGGTCGTATGACTTCATAACTACTTCCTTCAATTGCCTATACAAGCTTAGCCAGATTTTATCATCAAATATGTGGGAGATAACCAGCAACGTACCCTCTTGTGTGCAGATTTTTATGAAATGCTTGAGCTGGTGTGATATCCTTGAATCATTCGTCGACCCTGGGAGAGACACAGATCACCGAAGGTGGAAACATGTGCATTATCATAACATGAGTTTATAGTTCATAATGACACCCCATCTGGGGCCCATGTTAACAATTTATTTATTACTTTTGAGGGGGTCCTTGAGCTTCGAAATAATAGCTCACCACCATTGTCTCTCTTCTGCATCGCTAGATTCCACATGAGCTTGATACCCTAATTTCGTTGTGAATTACCTAGTTCCTGTATTTTTAGTCCAAACTAGTGTATCTTCTTCCTCGTCACTTAACCTAATAAAATTAATAAGAAGAAAATGAACTAAGAACAAGAAAATCAACGTAGAGAGACCACTCGATTGTGTCTTGGAAAACAATTCCAACTCTTTTTCAGATTTCCACTTGCTTCTGCATCTAATTTGAGGTGATTGAGCTTTGGCCTCTTTCATGGAGAAAATTTCTTTCTCTAATTTGAGGTGATTAAGCTTTGGTCTCTTTCATGGAGAAAATGCCTTTCTCATGAAGCTTGGAAATCAGTTATGAGAGTCCAACTAGGGGTCTTTTCCAATGCATACATTTCTACTATTACCAATCTTCCACATTGTCCACTAACCTAGCAAGGGGAAATATTGAACCAAATCTTTCCAAACAATGGACCCAATGGAGGACTTATGAGGGTGTTTAAACCATTCTTTGTGTTGGCATATTTTATAGGAAGAGTGTGCTTGTCATTGATGGCAAGAACATCAATGACGATGGAAAACAGGAAAAACATAAGCATAGGAGGAGGAGCGAACAGTAAGCATAGATCAAAGCTCAGAATGAAAAGCGTAAGCTCAGGATGAGAAGCCTCAACAGCCGTCCGATCAAGAAATTGACGGTGTTGATCGTCTCATATAACAGACATCAGTCATATGAGTGATCGTGGGCTTGAGGATGTTGGACAACTGAGAGGGGGGGGGTGAATCAGTTGTTACCGTGCTTAAACAATTATGCTTCTTTTAAAATCTTTGTTGAAACACTAACTGATGATCACAATAATGCATGGAAATAAACAATGGCACATCCAGCATCAGTCACATATATGAGAAACACAGAGACAGATATTTCTTGAGGAAACCCATACAGGGTAAAAGCCTCTTTTTCTTTNGGTTTATCTAGCACCAACTCCCTGGTTTCTCTAGCACCAACTAGAAGGAAGCACCAACTCCCTGAGTGTTTCCAGCAACAACTGGATAGAATCACCAACTTCCAATCATACAGGCACCAACCTGTATAACAGAGAACAAGAGATCTCCCTTGCACCACCCTGCCACCCTGGTTTCTCTGGATGCAACCAGATGGAAGCTACAACTCCCTGTGCTCAAGAACCCACTTGAACCTATGAGGACAACAATCCTCCCTAGCACCTCCCAACCACCTTATAATATAAATACTTGCTATTGAAACTTATTACAGTGATATAATTTTCAACAATGGCTTACCAGACTCATCATTGTTCTACTCCATTTCTTGCTCTGTCTGCCTCACCGCCTTTCTGCACACATGACTTGCGTTGTCTGCTCTTCTGCTTTTATGCTCTGTGCGCCATATCCATTCACTCCACAGTTCCTCTTCTATGCAATTCAGCTGCTGCACTCTCCCCCTTTCTTCACACATGAATCACCATCAATAACAGCTACCACAGAAACTTCAATAGCAACAACAACCCCATCTCTTCTCTGTACCGTGTACTTATAGCTTTTGTGCACCTCGTACATGCAATGTGCGCACACCCTCTGCATGTTCACACCATGCTGATATCCTCCACCTCTCGAGTGATCTTCCTGATCATCATCGTAACTCTTCAGCTTCTCTGGCAGTTTTCCCACGCGTTCAACATCACTGGGTGTTATGTTGAGATTCCTCAGCCTCTCTGGCAGTTGTGACTCTTCGTCTTCTCTGTAACAGTCGAGCTCATCCTTTCTATTTCTATTACGAGCTCTTTTTCCTCCAGAATAGCTAACCATACACAGTCTGTCTCATTTTATTTTATACACACCCCCATGGCGGTTCCACTTCCCATTTCCTTAGGCAAAAGAAAGACAATTGTCCAGGCAACTCAAACGCCAACTGATCGACAACTAATTTGTAATCATGAGTCCATTTTGCTAATAGATTCCATACTAAGGAGTTAACTTATGAGAGAGAACAGTAACCCTCCAATCAATACTTGATCTGACAGTTCAGATCCAATCGAGATTTCACACATCGCGATTTCGACACTCTTGGCGTTCATAGTTTTTGTCACTAACAAATCTCGATCCCTGAAACTCCACGAAGAAGTCAGATCAATGGTCCAGATCACTTCTTTATTCAACACCTGTGATTAAATCGCGATTTCGCATATCGCGAAATCAACATTCCTGTTTCATTGTGTTCTTTGCCTCTTTATGTTGCGATTCGTGAAACTCCAATGTGGAGTTTGATCAACGGTCTAGATGTAATATTGAATTGATGGTTGCGATTGAATCGCGATATCGCATATCGCGAAATCGGGGTTCTTGTTGCATTTGTTTCTTTTCCTTTTGAAATCGTGATTCACGAAACTGCGATACGGGCTGTGATCAACGGTCCAGGTAAGATCTTAACTCAACGGCTGTGATTGCATCGCGATATCGCGTATCGCGAAATCGACATTCTTGTGGTGAATTTTCTTGTCACTTCCAAATCCCGATCCACGAAACTCCGATAAGGAGTTAAATCAATGGTCCAGATCACTTCTTATCTTNTTGTGTTTTTGTCTCCTTGATATCGCGATTCGCAAAACTCCAACACGAGCTATGATCAACGGTCCAGGTTATTTCTTGATCTGACGGTCTAGGTTCAATCGCGATTTCTCATATCGCGAAATCGACATTCTTGATGAAATGAGTTCTTTTCTTCTTGAATTCGTGATCCCCGAAACTCCAATAAGAAGTTTAAATCAACGGTCCAGATCTGATCTCTATTCAACGGTTGCGATTAAATCGTGAAATCGCATATCGCGATTTCGGGGTTCTTGTTGTCAAATGATTTTGACATTTCAAAGTCTCGATCCCCGATACTCTAAGAGTGACTGGAATTAACTATCCAAATCAAAGTTTGATCTGATGGCTCAGATTTCATCGTGAATTTTCATATTGTGATTACAACCGCTTCTCTTTGCAGTTTAAAGACCGTGCAGATTCTCTTCGATCCAACGGTGGTCGGACCCTGCGCTCGGATCTGACGCATGTGATCTATCCTCCTCTTCAGTGCACTCTTCTTGTATTTATTCAGATCTGATGGCCCTCATGTTGTCGGAAGTTTTGGATGTGATCCAACGATCATAAATGCTTCTCTGGCCTTCGATCAGAAATGCTTCTTGGGCCTTCGATCAGAAATGCTTCTTGGGCCTTCAATCACTCGATCTTCCTGAACTTATCTTTTGTTTGCCTGTCGATCACAAACTGCCTGTACTCATGCCGTCTTCACCATTGTACTTGCCATCAATGACAATCATTCGTTGTCTGTTAAACAATTGCCAACAATCTCCCCCTTTGGCATTGATGGCAATACAAGCACCCACATGTATTCAGATCGCATTCGGATCTCTTCTCCCTAACTCTTTTCTCCCCCTTTGACATTAATGTCAAAGAAGAAACATTCTTCCCCTGATCTGTTGCAAAAACATACTCCCCCTGTCGACTATAAGCATCTTGGGAATACACCAGATATTCAATAAGTAC
>SNQJ01S0150803.1:0-23194 GCA_010110895.2 Picea sitchensis
ATACATTTCCCTCATAAAAGAGGGTTGCCTTCTAGGGAAAAAAACCCTAACATAATCTCTATCGTTAGATCTGTGACCTTATAATGAATGGTCCAGATTTACAATGAAATTACAATATACTTTTACAAGGCAATTTTTGCTTCAGAGGCTTCGCCCCCGAACCCCCATCGGGGGACGCTGCCCCCGAACCCCCGCTGGGGGGGCTGCTTGCCCCTAGATCCCCCAGCCGGGGGGATAGGCCCCTCGGACCCCGTAGAGGGGGTACCCCCCCTCTGCACTCCCCCGTGTGGAAGAGTGTATATACTTCTGGGGTGTAAATACTTCATGGGGTATAAACATGGCTGAAAGCAAGGACCTTTGAATCAGGAAGATAATCAGGCTCCACAACCAACATATCTCAATAATTGTTTTGACAGTTGTATGTAATCAACCGGTGGAAATCACACATAAAACAAGTAAAAATGTAAGATGGTTGATGGTTTTATCCTCGCAGGGGTAAAATAAAATGCACATTTCCTAATAGACCTATCTTCCTTCCTCTTAAATAACACCGGGCCTCCAAAAAAACACTCGACAGTGGGGCCATAACCCACTTGAGGAGAAGCTAGTGAAGGGATGAACAATCGGTTATAATGAGGGGTGAAGGGGGCATATCTCGAAAGTACTGGCGATATTTCCCAACATTCATTCAAAATATGATTGAGGTGCGATTGAAGCCCACAACTGCCACCTTGGGTAGATACAATCTAGAATTGGCCACTAAGTCACCTTGATCAAGCACACCATTTAGATTTTTGGTTAGCCAATAGAGATTAATATTTGAAATTGAGAACACTAAGAGGAGAAATGTGGGATTTATGAATCCCCTATTCCTCCTAGGGAGGACTCCTGAATCCCTCAAAGTAGAGCTATGACTCTCCTATTTTTACTTGACAATGGTGAAGAAATCTATGGCAAAGATTTCTAAGAGGTGAAAAAATTTCCCTATGCTATACTTGTCGAAGCTATTCTTAAGAGAAAAAATAGTTTCTCCAAGAATATTTGAGCAGCATAACAATGTAATGAAATTCTTCCTTTTGTGCATACAAGGACCATCTATTTATAGAAGCATAGCAAGGTATTTCCTAACTTGTTCCAACTGTGAATTGGAGACCTTTAGAGGTACATCTCATCTTTTCAGTCATCCCAAGATGAGATTTTGGGTCGATCTTGGGGTCTTGTCTTGAATTACATCACCCTGGAAGTGGTTGAGGCCTGACCAAATTCATAAATGTGTCTTTTCCACATCCATGCGAGTTTCTTCATGGATAATCGTGTGGGCCACACACCATGTGCATTCAGAGTTTTTTTGGCTGGTGCAGATGCACACACGCTGACTTTGTTGGAAGTGCGTGCAAATTTATGGGTCTTTTACATAGTTTTGGTCACCTTGCTAGAATTGGTTATGTAAATATTGGAAGTATGTTGTTTCTATGATGATTGTTTCTTCATTGATTGCCTGTATTGCTATGAACAATTATTTGGTGATAACAGATGCTCCCTGATGTGTGAGGTTAGGAGCATACATATAGCCGAAATGCATCAATGTTTCTTTTGTTGAAATTTCCATAGTACAAGAGAGTTGGATATACTACTGAGAGGAACTATGAGATTGATCCGTTGGAGGAAAAAGGGATTCTGCATGAGACCAATATTCTCCACAAACTAAAATAAAAATTTGTGTACAAACGAGGCGGGCATACCCCATGCTCGTGTCATGAAACCATAAATGAAATGACATAAACTGAACATTGTTGATGAAGTAGATGTCTGCAGTGCCCCCAGGGGAATTAAAAATGGCAGATTTCGGTTTTAAATAACACTTCCATTTTCCTTACAAGGATAAGGTCTAATAGACATTGTGGTACTAGAGGTGGAAGGGGTGCCCCCAAGTTTACATGATTGAGCCTCAATCATCAGGTAGATTGGGTGTGAGGGGGAGTTACCCAAGTGAGGGGTAACAAATGATGTCGAGGTGCATGGAACCTCACTTGATGGAGTAATGAGTGCATGTTGGGGGAGGGGGAATGTCGAATTAGTGTAAGGAGCACTTTTAATTTTATTGTGTTGCATGTGTTCCAAACAAACAACTTGGACTAGATTTGGAGTGACTTTACGACATTGATGGGTGAGGTGACCATAGAGCTCAGAAAATGAGCAAGGGTGATTAGTCCATATATATTGGGTGGTACATATATGCTTGGTTTGATTGTATTTCTGGTGGGCACTATGAGTGCCCCCATATGTAAAAGCATTACCCCCATCCCATGGGTGTTGATAGTAGATGTTTCTCTTCTTACTCCTTGTTAGTGGTGGATGATCAATATAACTAGGAGAGGGGGCCCAAGTTTTTCCTAATTGGGAAGAAGAGGATGGGGTTATATATGGTAGGTTTTGTGGTCCTKCCATGGTGGTTGATGGTTGGAGAGCCAATTCTTGAAGAGGAAGGGCTACTAGATGGGTGGATTGTTCTAGATAGTGATGCYTAGCAAGGTGGACCCAAKAAAAGATAATCCTAAAATAGTGGCACTCAYTRGTGTGTGTGCTAGTTGTGYTGATGCATMTRCCAAATTGGGGACACCTCCCAATATTGGAGGGAGGATTCTYAGGCRTCTAGAATGGTGGGGATGTTGTGGTTCCCCTATGATTCTGGAMTATATGTGAATGCATGTACATGGTAGTGAGAAGAATAAATGAACAAGTGCTTTGGTAAATGTGGACTATCTCAACAATTGTTTTGACAGTTGTATGTAATCAACCGGTGGAAATCACACATAAAACAAGTAAAAATGTAAGATGGTTGATGGTTTTATCCTCGTGGGGGTAAAATAAAATGCACATTTCCTAATAGACCTATCTTCCTTCCTCTTAAATAACACTGGGCCTCCAAAAAAACACTCGACAGTGGGGCCATAACCCACTTGAGGAGAAGCTAGTGAAGGGATGAGAAATCGGTTATAAGGAGGGGTGAAGGGGGCATATCTCGAAAGTACTGGCAATATTTCCCAACATTCATTCAAAATATGATTGAGGTGCGATTGAAGCCCACAACCGCCACCTTGGGTAGATACAATCTAGAATTGGCCACTAAGTCACCTCGATCAAGCACAACATTTAGATTTTTGGCCTAAATAATTGGTCATAGGATGGATTCTTTCCAAGGGTTGGGTGACCCAAGGAGGCATGCACAAAACAATTAGACCTCAGCCTTCGACCCTTCCTGGGTGTCTCCCTTCCTTATGGTGTAGGAATTCTTGATTGGGAGGATTTTGGTACCCCATTTCGCAACTTTCTAAGTCTCAATGAGAAAAAAATAATGGGGTGTTATTTGGATGCCTATCCCCAAAATCATAACTTAGACTACAATTTTCTTTTGGTGTTCCTCCTGTGGAGGTTAGAAAATGTGTTGTTTATGAATTTTTTTAGGATGTGAGAGTAGGTTGTGAATTTGGGGTCTTAGGCCAACTTCTTTGTTTAAAATTGGCGTGAGAAAAATAATGGTACTAAACAAATTAATCCCTTTTGATCCTCCCATACCGCTTATGGGTGTGGGGAAAAGAGCATACTACGGTTTCAAGTCTATAGTAAAAAATATTTTGAATATGTGGTGATGTTGTGTGAAATAAGTGAAAGTGTGTAATGTTTTTTAATAATTTAAGTGAGCAAAATTTTAACACGTGGACATCGCTTGGTATTTTACAAATCTTGCTTACTTCTAACTTACTAAGTTTCACAAATAATCCTTGCAAAAATTGAAAAATCCCTAGATAAGTAGCATGGTGGACATGTGATTCCTTACTCTTGCGCTTTTAATATCCCTGGAATGTTATTTAATCTAAGAAATATTTGAAACTATCCTAGATTGTAGACATGTGGGCATGTATGGGACCTTACAAAATCCTTAAACTTCCTAGGTTGTTTTCTCTAGAAATTTAAAAATATCCTAAGATTGTGCACATATGGGCATGTGCGGGCCCTTACACATATTTTAGATTATGTTTCAATAAGAAAACTAAGAGTTATTGGCATCTTCTAAAATAGTTTATTTAGTTGCATTAAATGAGAAAACTAAGAGGTATTGGCCTCTCCTACAGATTGATTTTGAGAGGGAGATGGAGATTTGTTTCAATGCAATCTCTTTTTATGATTTCCAAGGTCACACTAAGGTGCAAGGAAAGAGCATACTCCAATATTGTTAAAATAGCCCCTAGTCCCGATTTAATGTGATGAATTTCAAAAGAAAACAAGAACTTGTAATTCTTTTAAGATTCAAATGCTACACTAGGCAATCCACGTGGAAACTAATGAAATAAAATATGCAAAGGTTCTTTTTAACCCCCCTAAGTGACTATGTGGGCTAAGTGTCTATGCAAGAATGAATTCATAACTTGTTTTCTGTGGCTTTTACAAAGTGCATAAAGTAAACCTAAGCTAGCTGATGAAAATGGGCTCAACAAGACTTACAATTTGGAAAAAAATAATTTGTGCATGACTATTTAGTGAGACAGTCGCACACAATGCACACCATGCACAATTGGTGAGTGCAGACAATGCACATAACTGTGAGGTTATCCTGGCTGTTAGACCTAAACCCACGTGCATGTAGAGAAATGATGGGCTGAAAATTTTAAATGAATTCAACCCACACATGATTGAATTGCAATATCTGAAGGGTAGGATAGGTCGGTTTTGGACCCTACAAACACTAGAAAGTGAGAATAACAACTCTAGTAGCCTACTTGAGGAAGAATTTGGATTCTAGTCCCCAGTATGGTCTCCAATCTGTTTGGGATTTTGATCACAAGGATGAGCAAAAATAGACCCATTTGATTTCCTTGGTAATCCAACAAAACAACACAAAATAATGGTTAGTACGTTAGTGAACCCACAAGCTATAAAGCAAGAAATAAAGAAAGATAGGAATAACAAACAATGGAAACTAAACTAAACAAACATTAACAAAGGATGCATGAAATTGAACACAAAGAATGGTTAACCAATATAGATTGATCTTTGAAATTGAGAACACCAAGAGGATAAATGTGGGATTTATGAATTCTCTATTCCTCCTAGGGAGGGCTCTTGAATCCCTCAAAGTAGAGCTATTACTCTCCTATTTTTACTTGACAATGGTGAAGAACTCTATGGCAAAGATTTCCAATAGGTGAAAAGCTTTCCCTATGATATATTTTCCCAAGCTATTCTTAAGAGAAAAAATGGTTTCTCCAAGAATATTTGAGCAGCATAACAATGTAATGAACTTTTTCTTTTTGTGCATACAATGGCCATCTATTTATAGAACCATAACAAGGTATTTCCTAATTTGTTCCAAGTGTGAATGGGAGAACTTTATAGGTACATCCCATCTTTTTAGTAATCCCAAGGTGAGATTTTGGGTCGATCTTGGGGTCTTTTCTTGAATTACATCACCCTGGAAGTAGTTGAGGCCCGACCAAATTCAAAAATGTGTCGTTTCTGCATCCACACAGGTTTCTTCATGCACAATCACGTGGGCCACACACTGTGTGCATTCAGAGTTGTTTTGGCACGTGTGGGTGCACGCGTGATGACTTTGTTGGAAGTGTGCACAAATTTATGGGTTTTTTTACTTAGTTTTGGTCACCTTGCTAGAATTGGTTTCGTAAATATGGAAGTATGTTGTGTCTATGCTGATTTTTTCTTCATCCATTTCCTGTATTTCTATGAGCAATTGTTTGGTGATAACACATGGTCAATATTTGACCATGTTGACTATAGTTAACCACATTTGACCATGTAGAATATGTTTGACCATGGTTGAAAATGATTTTCTATGGTTTCCCATGAAAGGATATAGTTGACTATGATTTTCCATGGTTGAGAACATTTGATAATAGTGACCATGTTGCCCATGTTGGCCATGGTTGACTATGGTTGACTATGGTTTACTATGATTTCCCATGGTTGCTTAGATGTTTGACCATGGTTTCCTATGTTTGACTATGGTTGAGAACATTTGATAATGGTGACCATGGTTGACTATGATTTCCCATGGTTTCCTATGTTTGACTATGGAAAATAATTTTCAAGGAGCTAAAAGTTAAACCATCTGAACAATGTCATGAAATCATGGGAAGAGTCACAGTTAAAATCATCAAGGCTCTGCAAGTTGATAACCTGAAAAATAGGGGCTGAAAGGATGATTCCATAGTGAAAATATTTACATAGGACTCCTCCCCTCCTCTTTCTCTTAGCTTACATGTCTCTGCATAGTTTCTTGGTAAACCACTACTAGCATAACAAACACCATGGACTCAATCCCAATATATTTTGAATATCTACATGGCGTAGTATCACAACAACTGGTTATCTAACACCATATACTTACCTCCATTTGCAAGAAAATTGTTTCACATGAACATAACACATTATTTTTCTTCTGATCTTATAAATCACCTTAGAATGTATGTTGGGCTCCTCCCCTCCTCTTTCTTTATCTTACATGTCTCTGTACACTTTCTTCTCTAGCTAGTGAAACTACTGCAAACACTACCAAATCAATCACAATAGTTTTTGAATATTACATAGGGAGGAAAGAAATGGGAACTCTAAAATTAGCAGTGTATAGTGTTAAGGAAACAATTGCATTTGGGATTTCCAATCCAAATACATCACTTTTCTAGTGTTGGGCATTCAGAAGGGAGCCATTGGGAATGGAATCAATGATCTTCCTAGTGTACTACAATTTTATTCTTTTCCCCATGCCATAACCACAAGAACAAGAAATACATTTACCAGAGGTGTGGCTTGGCCAAGATAATGATCGTGCAACATTTATGCAAGTGTTGTTACAATGCACCCCAAACTGTCCACCATCAATGCAAATCAACTGTCATCAACACCCAGTAGTGTTGCTAGATGTGGCTATCAAAACGAATGAAATGATGTCTTGTAATATGACACTTTCCATCCCAAAAGAAATAGGCCCACTGAGGGATGGTAGATATGGTAACATGAGAGATTAAACGTGGCAGAAGGGAGTGTAATTACCCTAATTAATGCTAATGATGCACAATAATGACTAACTACCAAATTTTGAAATGAAAGGAAGTTATTGTGTTAAATATGAGCCTTTCATTTACAAAGAATATTGGATTTTTATTTAATCTTTTCCACCAAAAACATATTGATGATTAAAAACCTAGTTAATCTAGCTCTTTGCCATAGGTGTAGTTCAATACAACTCGATTAAATTAGTTGAATACAATTAGGTTTAATATGGATTATTAGCAAATTATTTTAATCTCATGCTATTTCACAATATTGGAACTCTAAAAAAAAATTAATAACCAATTTTTGTTAATTATTTTTTGACATATTAAAAAAAATAAATCTATTTCACAATATTTTATTTTAAAAAAATTAGATATATATATATATATATATAATCCACTCCCTTCTCAATTTTAATTTCAAACATTTATATAAGATATTTTTAATTCTTTACATTTTAGTGATTTAATTCATTATGAGGTGGATCCACCACAATAACATCCATTTTCATTTCAATTAATTATTTTCGTCACTTATAATTAAGTGACGAGAATAAAATAAAACACATAAGTACACTTATGTTTCCAAATAACATATTCACACTACATGTATTTTAAATCCCCTCTCATGTACATGAACATCAATTATATGTTTATCATTATAAACTTTATGTTTATCATTATAAACTTGTGGGAAAATTGATGGACATTACTTGAAAATATTTCTTTGTACTTCCGTTGATCGGTCTCTTATGTTTAGTAGAGTTTCCTTTATTTCCTTTTAATATTTTCAAGTGTCTGATTAATTTTTTTTTGGTTTGTGATTGTATTAACTTCATCACCTCACTTCATCAATTCAACACTTTATCACCAATTCAACACTTTATCTCACATACATGTGTCTTCCCATTCCTTAAGCATTCATCCAACCATGAGTTCTTTGTCAAATATTCATTTTCCTTTGTCAAATATTCATTTTCCTCATCATATATGTATGGACGAACTTGGTGCCATATTTCAATTTCAACAATAACCCTCAATTCACATTGTCAACTGTACACTCATTACTTTGTATTTTTATAATTTGAATGGAGAACATTACAAGAATCCTTGTGATCACATTGCATTTAGGAAATATAAGATTTAAATACAAATTTTATCACCAATTTCTTTATAACATTAAATATAAAGGATTAGATTATTTACCAATTTCTTGATAACATTAAATATAAAGGATTAGATTATTTATCAGTGTAAATACATTTTAACTTTATACTTTAGATTTAACTTCAAATCTAGTATTGAGAAAGATAATTTTTTTTTTNAGTGCCACCATCACATCTGTAAATATCCAACCTAAAGAGACATAGGAGCATGAGGAAAGTGGAAACATTTTCCATCCATAGACGTAGGTTAAGGGGAGTTTGTTACATTTCATTTTAGATAGTAGTATCCATAAGAAATTAATCTTAATAGAGGTCACCAAGAGATTAAAGTTTCCAAAAACACCACACTCCCATCCATACACCATCAATTGGCTAAGCCAGGTATGAGACATCTGTGTTAGTCATTAATGTCATCTACCCTATGGCATCAATCCGATTAAATATGAGGTACTATGTGATGTTACCAAACTTGAAGTTTGTGATTTTCTTTTAGGACAACCATGTATGGGGAAACATCATGTTGTTTACAAGTTTAGGCCCTGTAGTGTCATTATTACTTTNAGTTGTTAGAAAATAACCATGAAAGGTTCTAAATAGATTTTCCTATAAGAAATACCTTTTAAAAAAAGTTGTGTTAGATTCATCTTCTTATAATTGTTGATATGATTTAATACATACATATATAATACCCATCTAGTGTAGATGTTGTCAATATGTAGCTTTTAGTTACTTGTTGTGTTGCATCTACATGATGATTAAGGCATTAGGTGGAATACAAAATATACTATATTCTATTTGGCATCGGGGTAATGTTTGATTCTATCACTCTACCAAGGTGTTAGTGGGAACACATGTATTTATGTCCTTTATGGAAATGGATCTATATGGTACAATCTCATGACTCCATTAAACCATCAATTGAAACACATTATTCTTACCTTGTTTTAGTAGTGGAGATTTGCAAATCTCAGTTACACCTAATTTGGACATATTATATTGCTTATCACTACTTATTCTTAAATGAATGCCATTTTTTATGTTCTAAATTTCCTTTGTCATAATAAGAAGACCATCTTAGCCATCATTATAGATCATTCATTCATCATAGTTGGATTTGAGAGGCCCTTATTATACATAATCTCATGTATGGTTTTTAATATTCTTTATATTGTGTTTGTTGCTTCCTTCAAAGATACAATTAGGAGACATTTTCACACTTTCCATCCTCATCACATATGAGTTTCTTGTGTTGAGGGAGTTATAACATAAAAACTTGTAATTGTCACATAGTCACAATTGAGCTTAAGGATCACTTACATATAAAAAATACACTCATAAACATACTACAAAACTTCATGAAGGATATCCTCTTGAATTTTGGATGCATTTTAAATCTCTGATCCAGGTGGATACTTGTAGCCACCTAATTGTTCCACTAATTTAGTATGGTTCTACATCTTTACAGGTTTACTACAATTTTTTGGGTCCCAAACTTTTGACATGTTTTCCAAGAATTTCCATTGCAGTTTTGGCGGTTGACATAGGCCACAAATATTTGATTATGTGGACTATGAAAACCATAGAGCATGGATTAATCTATGTAACAGTCCAATGAATTCCCTAAATGGGGTTTGTACATAAAATTTGTTCCCCTAGGAAGTTCACATTTCAACTAGCCTACTTGGGACCCACATTCCTTTTGCACATTATTTCCTAGGGTTAGAGTTTTGGACATTTAAGGTTTTTTCATATTAGGTCATCATATCTCATGTTAAAAGGTAGTTTTTGCCTCTTGTAATGTCTTCTTGTGAATGAGAGTAGCCAACACATCTTCCTTTAGAGATAATATACCACCATTCTAGCTAGATTGTATTTCTTTGCATTTTATAGTCTTTTCCTATTTCATTCATTAATAGAAATTGGGTTTTATTATATTATTGTGCCCTATGCAATATCTCTTTATTTCCTTTTTATATCCTTCGTTCATTTAATATGAATCAATAATATCACAACAATATGCTCTTTGTTATTTATTCGTGCATGTCCTCGATGAGGTCATGGTATACAGAGTTGGGTTTTGAACTTACTGAGCTTGAGGAAGACCACTCTCACTATCCCAAGTGCCCTCCCATGATAGAATAAAAGAGAGATTATGGACCAAGAGATCTTATAAAATTATTTCTCAAGGAATCCCTCATGTGAAAAAGGAATGAGATGATGGATAAATTCACCCATATCTTTCAATGAATGCCAATGATGGAAGATACACCTTCAAAAAGTAGTCATTTTAGATGTGAAACACCATTTTTGGTAAAAGTTAACTTTGTAATTCCATTATTTGAAGAAAAAATGCATGCATATGCTTTGGATAAATGGTTAAATCTATTAGAGGTTTATTACTATGTTTAAATTTTTTCCAACAATGAAAAGATCACCTTTACACTCCTTAAGGACCTTCCTCATGCTAAATATTGGTGGGATAGTTACTAAGAGAAGCATGTTGGATATGAGTTTGAAACATTTAATATAGAACCCAATTGGGAAACTTTTATTTCTTACCTCAAGGAGGAGTTCTACCCTATTGGAAGCTATGATTACCAATACATGATATGAACAACTTTGCACTAGGAAAGAGACCAAATGATGCTAAAGTACCCCAATATCTTCCATACCCTATGATAAAAGGTAGGCATTAAATAATTCAAGTGGAATTTGTATCTGTAGTACCATAGTGGCCTACATAGCTACATACAAAGATGGAGTTATTGGGCATCTCTTCACTAGGAGATAATTATCAATATGTTGTCAAAATCAAGAAAAAAATCAAGTAGAAGAATAAGTGGGAGTTTGAGTTTGCAAATTCACCACACAAAAACATGGTAAAGGTGTCCCTAACTCATAGAATAAAGGATATAGAAAGGATATCCAACCTTAAGACAATATTCCCAAGCCATAGGAAAAGAAGGGAAATGGGAAGTTGAAGAAGGATAAGTTGTGTAAGTTCCACAAAATACCTTAGCACAAAACTGATGAATGTCACTTGAATCAGTCATTTCTATACAAGCTTAAATCCTTAGATTTAGATTCTGGCCTCTACTTTAATTTAGAGATAGATAAGGGAAAGCATATCATTGACACAAAACCTAGTGCCACCATCACATCTGTAAATATCCAACCTAAAGAGACATAGGAGCATGAGGAAAGTGGAAACATTTTCCATCCATAGACGTAGGTTAAGGGGAGTTTGTTACATTTCATTTTAGATAGTAGTATCCATAAGAAATTAATATTAATAGAGGTCACCAAGAGATTAAAGTTTCCAAAAACACCACACTCCCATCCATACACCATCAATTGGCTAAGCCAGGTATGAGACATCTGTGTTAGTCATTAATGTCATCTGCCCTATGGCATCAATCCGATTAAATATGAGGTACTATGTGATGTTACCAAACTTGAAGTTTGTGATTTTCTTTTAGGACAACCATGTATGGGGAAACATCATGTTGTTTACAAGTTTAGGCCCTGTAGTGTCATTATTACTTTGGGAAGCCATTTTTATAGGGTATCAAAGATAGTTTTGAGTACCACAGTTTCTTTGATCTTAACGAAGTAGTGTAATATGGTAATCTGTTTGACTTGGAGATTTAGCCTCTTCATGATTCATTCAGAATGGGAACACAATATCAATAAGATCACCATGAACTCTGTACGTGGTCTCTCTACACGATAAAATCCAATGGAAAATATAGTGTAAGAGTATAAAGTTATCTTCACTTTTGTTTCAGGGGTGCCTCTACACTAACAGATAAAAAATTCAATTCATTTGATACATAATGATCCTTTTCCTAGTGGCCTAGTATATAGGTGCTCTCTTATAGAGAACGAAGAAATCAAATTTTGAATTCAAGAGTTTCTCCAAAAGGGTCACATTCAACCAACCTCCCCACCTTGTGGGAGCCCAATTACATTGGTGAAAAAGAAGGATGGGTTAATGATATTCTATATTTATTACAAATATCTAAACAAAATCATAATCAATAACTGATATCCAATCTCCTATATTAGTGATCTTCTTAATGAGCTCGAGGATGCTAAGTTTTTTTAGTAACATTGATCTGAAGTTAGGATACCATTAGGTACCCATTAAGAAAATGTATGTATTGAATATTTCTTTCAAGTCTAAATAGGGATTTTTCAAGTGGTTGTTCATGCCTTTAATCTTGATTGATTCTCCAACAACATTCATGAGGACGATGGATGATATTTTGTAGTTGCTCATAAATTATTTTCTGGTCATATATTTGGATGATATCCTCATCTTCAAAAAAACTTGGGTAAAACATTTGTAGCATATTCAACAGATCCTGAGCACCCTATGATATAACAAGTTATATGCCAATCTAGAGAGATTCCTATTCAACATGAAAATAATTCAATATTTGGGATACATCATGGATGAACATAGTGTCAATGTGAATCCAGTAGATATCCAAGTCATTCATGACTGGTCATCCTCGATGAATCTAATGGATCTCCACAATTTATTGGGCTTCACCAAATTTTATTGTTGGTCCATTTTGTGGTTCTCTCATATCACTTGGTACTTAAGCTAAGTCACTAAGGGTGGGGATAAATCCAATTACATTGTGGCCAAGTCACAATGGAAATCATTCAAGGATTTGAAGCACTACCTTTATTTGACACTAGTACTCACTCTACCAGACATGTAACAACCCTTAAAGATTGAGACATATGCTTCAGAATATGTTGGTTTTGTAGTTCTCACTGAACATGGACATCCAATGGCCTATCATAATGAGACACTCTCTGATATGGTGCATAGGTAACCTGCATAATGACAATGAGATGTCCTCTATTGTGCAAGCCTCTTGCCAACATAATCATTACATCCAAGGGAATGATGTGATCATCCATATTGACATCAAGACCCTATAGTTCATGCACATATAGATAAAGTTACAGAACAACTACCATTAGAAATGGTCCATGTATCTACAACAATTTCACTTGAACATTAAGTACAATAAGGGAAAGGGCCAATCACATTGAAAGTTGTGTCAAATGACCTCCAGTTTTGGTGCTGACTATAGTTCTCAACTCTTGTGGACATGAGACCTCTAGTTGGATCCACTTGTATGATAGTTCAAACACTTGGTGTAGGTCAACCGGATTTAGACTTTTATCTCCAATATGATTTGTATGCCATTTAGTCCATCACTATTTTCCTTCACGTAAGTATGAGAAGATGATTTGGGAGGCGCATTATATTAATATTGAATGGAACTTCAACCTGGAGAAGATAGTGGAAGTGCTGCAAAATTACTTCCACTGGCCAAAGCACCAACATGACACATCAATAGGTATATTAGATCATGCATTTCTTATGTCGTTTCCAAATCTAGAATCAAGAAGTAGGGGTTGTACACTCCTTTTCCTACCCTAGGTACACCTTGGGAGTTTATTGGCATGAAATACATGTCCAATGTTCCTTCAACCAAGCATGTAAATGATTGTGTGTTTGTGGTTGTTGACCAATTCTATAAGATGGATATTTTGACACCTTATAAAAAGGGTATCAAAGTTGAGGCCATTGCTAAGCTCTCTTTCAAATGTGTTTGGGTTCATTTCAAGATCCCACAGACTATTATTTTAGATAGGGACAATATGTTCTTGAGTACTTTATATTCTATCCTATGGCCAATGATGGACACCAAGATGACCAAATTTATTGCATTCCACTCCCAAACCAATGGATAAACACAATTATTTAATAGGATGATTGTTCATATCATAATAATATACAACTCTAAACATCCATGCACATGGTATGATAACCTTCCTTATGTTTAGCATAGCTACAACAAATTCCTTCATAGCTTTTTTGGTCATAACCCTTTCCAATTGTGCTTGGGGTTCCAACAATTGGCCCTAATTGATGTTTCTCTTCCCATTACATCTACATAAGAAGAATCCTCCCATGATCATACTAAGGATGATAACATATCCAAATTTTCTAAATGGATATAACGCATCCAACAATAATCTCATGATATTTTATAGAAATTTGATTCCAAGTACAAGAAACACCATGACCAACACCTAGTTTCACACAAGTTTCAGGTGGGAGATAAGGTACAATTGCATTTCCAGAAAGAGAACCTCATAGAACCCCATTGGAATATTTAACTACTTTGATATGGAATTACACCATAACTAAGGTTGTAAGTGATAATTCTTTTGAAATAAGTATTCCCCCTTTCCTTGGCTTGCACCTTGTATTTAATGTGGAGCTACTTCAACCATATTTTCACCTCTCTTGGGAACCTTAGAGGTGGATGATCACTTGTCCCATAAAAAAACCAATCCTAAATACATTGATTAAGCGATAGTATATCATATCATGTACACCAAAATCAAGGGAACCTTCTAGTAGAACTTCCAAATCTCTCAAGTCGTCAAAGTAGGGAAGCTTCTTCACCATGTTAAGTGGATCACTAAGTGTCAGATACAATAGGAGTTTCCCATTTTGATGGAGGAACTTGAAACAATTGGAAATTTCTTCCCAAGGGGGGGTGAATGATTCAGGTGGATACTGGTAGCCACCCACCTATTCCATTGATTCATAATGGTTCCTCACCTTGGCAATTTTACTATAGTTTTTTAGGTCCTGAAATTTTGACAAGTTGTTTGGGAATTCTCCTTGCGTTTTTTGTAGTTGATGAAAGACATGAAATCTTTGATCGAATGGCATGAAAAACTCTTAAAGAATGAATTAATATTTTTCATGGTCCAAGAAATAACCTAAAAAAAGTTTTTATGTAGAGTTTGTGTCCTTTGGACGTTGACATATCAACTAGCCTCCTCGATCCCTGTATTTGTTTTCCCACGTCATTTTCTAGGGTTTGGGTTTGAATATTTAGGGTTTTCACATCCTAGGGAATCATAATTTATGTTAAAATCCAATTTTATCCTCTTGTAATATCTTCTTGTTAATGAGTTTAGTTGACACATCTCTCTTTAGAGATAAGATTCTACCATTCTATCTTGTCTATGTTGCTTTACATTTTATAGTCTTTTCCTATTTCATTAGTTAATAGAATTTGAGTTTTACAGTATTATTGTGCTTTTTACAATATCTCTATGTGTTTTCCATTTTATATTTTTGTATTTATTTCATTCCCTACATAATATATATCTACGGTATCAGAGAAATATGTTCTTTGTTGTTTCTTCGTTCATGTCCCTGACAAGGTTATGATATAGATATTTTGGTCTCAAACTAATTAATATTGGGGAAGACCACTCTCCTCAGTTCAAGAAAACCAACATAGAAGAAAATATAGATGATAAAGTAGGACATCCTATCAAGTCATTGCTCAAGGAAGCGCTAACATGATAGAGGAACAAGATGATGGATAATTTCACATAGATACTTTGATGGCTTCCAACAACGGTAGAAACACTTTAAACAAGCAATGATTTCAAAGGTTCAACATCCTTCAAGGTACAAGTTAAATTGAAATTCCTTTATTTGAATGGGAAATAGATGTATGTTCTTTGGAGAAATGGTTAAATCTATTTGAGGGTTATTATTGTATTACAAAATTTTCTAATAGCAAAAAAATCACATTCACACTCCTTAAGTCACTTTCCCATATCAAAGATTGGTGGGATAGTTATTGGGAGAGGCATGCCAGAGATGAGTCTACACCATTTAATATAAAACCCACTTGGGTGACTATTGTTGATTCCCTCAAGGAGGATTTATTCCCTATTGAAAAATATGATGAACAATAAATGAGATGGCCATATTTGTGCTAGGAGAGAGACAATATAGTTACCTACTTGATAAACAAGTGTTGAGGGAAACATTTGTTTGAAGGGGAGGGGAATGTTAAGCCCTAGATATCGATTTATTAAATTTCTATTGTTATATTAGTGTTGTTCTTATTGGCTAACTAGACCCTTTAATTGTAATTGTACCCTTCGTCTCCTAAATATACCAATGAGACATAGTTTTAGTGATCATCTCATCTTGTGCATTTGTTATATTGTAAAAGGAGGTTGTCCCTCAAAGAGGCTTCTCATTCATTCTTGTATCTAATTCTCAAGTCATTATTTCTCTTTCTATTTTTATTCCATTTGGGTGTTTTTTACCTAACACAAACCGAAATCCACAACCTATTTTTTTTTTTGACTAGGTCAGGCCCTTAATCCCTACACTAGCATTTGATCTTGTAATTTTAGGGATTTGATAACATTATTAGTTTTAAAAATATACTATAAAATAACAATAATTGTTTTTACAAAAACACATGCACAAAAGTACAAATTGTTCTCAATCCCAAGGGATTAACTCAACTAGTTGTCATCAATGTTTTTGGTCATTTAGCTAGTTCCATGCTAGTAGGTTCTTGGTTTGAATCCCCTTGGGTTAGTTGCACTATCCTATGGTTTTACTAGGAATTCCATCCACAAAGGTGGGGAAGAATTGTTTGGGTTTCCCCACAACATTTTCCTTAGGGGAAAGGTACAATTTTTTTCTCTAAGGTACAACTTTTTCTCTAAAATTGCACAATTTGTTTTTCTAGAAACTTCCTCAATTAGGTGATATATTGTTGTATTAATAAAAATAAAAGCATTATATTTTGCAAAAGAAGTAACATAGCATTGCTAGAAAAACTTGATTTCACAATCATATAAAACTTCCAAAAATAAAAAATTATATATTCTTAAAGTTAATTTGATTTCTACATTTCATATTCTTAAAACATATTCAAATTAGTTATGCAAGTACCTCGAATCATCCTCCAAATCAATAGAATGTTGTTTTTCCATATCTCCATTGCCACTAATGTATCATGAGAGGCCATCATTAGCTTGCACTCACCCATAATCATGATAACATGAAGTTAACATGGAGCCTCCATACAACCAATAAAATATATATTTTGTGAAGAGAAATGTGCATGAAAACCATAATTGATAAATCCACGAGCTTGACCTAAAATGATATATACCAATCAATAATCAATTTGTCTCATTCATAATGAATTTGAGAATGTATATATGAAGGTAACCATTAGCTTAACATAGCCTTAAATTATTCCATCAATTCCATGTTGATGCATGTAGCATCAGAGAGGTACTTCCACATGTTAGTGTCTAGCATGTGGAAGTCATTGAGAGCTTTCTAACTGTGAGACTTTACTTTAATTAAAGTAATTAGAAAAATAAAGTGATTTTGTTAGTGAGTTGAGTTTTATTTAAGGAAATGATTTAGTTAGCATTAGTGAATTAAATAATAATCGTTGATCTCAAGTGAGGTGAGAAGTGATCTCAATTGTCAATCACTTTGGAGATTAGGGTTAGGTCATAACTCAATCTTATAAAAGAAAGGCTAGGGTAAAGGAGAAGACACTTTTACACAGAGATAGAAAATAAGGACTCTAGTGTGGAGTCATTGGAGAGTGTAGAAGAAAAGGACTTTTGCTTACACATTGTATGAGTGAGTGAGATCTCATAGAGAGAGGGTGAAGAGTATTTCATCCAAGTGTTGTTGCAGAGAGAGTTGGATCACGAAGGATTTTTATACAAAGAGATCTTGGATATGTGGAGAAGGAATTCCATCTATATATAGAGGACAAAGGAAGAGAGAGAGCAGTCGTACAACAAAAGGATGGGTCACCGCAAACAATGTTGGTTTTCTGGTACAGGTCACGTAGATAGTGTGGGTTTTGGATTTACCATCATGCATATAGCATAGGAAAACATGAGTATCAAGGTAACATGCACGCTATTGTCGTAGAGGATCGTACAACAAGTTTGGAAACATATCGTCCAATCAGGTGTAGATGTACTTTGTCTCTTTTTTAATTGGGCCATTTTTCTAGGTATGGGAGCCCTTATAATATTTAAGAATATTTGAATGATAATCTTAGTTGATGGGAATAATGTATTTGTGTATTGTGCATGAGATTTTTGGTTTCCTTATTTAGTATTCCAATGTAATGTTTAGTTGATAAATCAATTGTGATTTGATTCAATAAGTGATTTATTTGGAATTAATAGCCAGGTGTTGGGTTGAGGGAAAAATCAACATGGTATTAGAGTAGTCACTTTGAGAGGGAGCCAATCGCAGGTTGCACAAATGAAAGATCTATTGGATTATGAGTGTCATAGTGGGTGTTTGAAGGACCAAGCATAGATACAATATATTTTGTAGCAGATCTATCAAATCTACAAGGATATCTTATCAGATCGATAACTAGTAAGAATAAATCAAAGGACAAATTTCAGGGAAACAACCATATTGTATTCGGATCGAGAAAAACATTGGTATTATGTTACAGATTGCACAAACCACACAAAACAACATGAGAATAACTGTAACGGTCGCACTGTTAGCGTAGATAATATGGGAAAATATCATACAGGATAGTACATGGGAAATTTCAACAGAGATTTATTAGATTAGATCTTCGAGATGGTGATATGATTGAAATTTGAGGATAGGTTGGGTGGGGTTTCCAACTATAGTCCTTGCAAGGAGAAGTTCATGTTGATGTTGATGGAGAATAGGATCCAAGAATTTGTTAATACTTAGATCAATCCTCCAATAGATGTGGCAGAACTGGTCATCCATAATCAGAAGGATGTGAAATCCAGACGCATAATTCTATATGGAGTGAAGGATCATTTGATCCCTCATTTATCGGGAAAGAAAACTTTAGGGGACATATGCGAGGCTCTAAAGGGTTTATTTTAGAGAAATAATGAGAATCACAAAATGGTGCTGAGAGAGAATCTATGAGACACTGAGATGACAGGATCAATCATGGTGACAAGTTATCTCACCTGAATTTGACAGGTCTGAGATGAATTGGTTTTAGTTGGGGAGACATTGACTGATTTAGAATTGGTGATGAAGACATTAAAATTCTTCACAGAGTAGTGGACACCATTCATCAAAGGGATCGTATCACGTGAGAACCTCCCTGATTGGTCAAGGTTGTGGGATGACTTAATTCAGAGGGAAATTATAGATGAAGAACTAAATGTAGGTCAATAAAAGAATGATGATGAGAAACTTGCTCTTGAAAACTAGGAAAAGAAGGGAAAGTTCAAGAAGATTTCCATTGAAGTCTGCCTCTTAATACAACAAGAATAAGGACACAGGAAAATTCAAGTGATTTGCATGTTACAAGTTTTGGAATTATGCAGGGAAATGTTCGAACAAGAAGAAGGGAAGGAACTAAATGCAACCAGAGGTATTTGCGTCAATAAAGACTCAAAGGATGAGTTTTGCAAGAAGTTTGAGCAGATAGAGTTCTTACTTGTTTCTCATACTTCCTTGGGAACCATATCGGCTGGTGCATGGCTAATAAATAGTGGAGCCACATCTCATATGATAAGAGTACAAGATTTGTTTGAGATATTCATAGAGTCAGAATTAGCCTTGTGCATGTGGAACTTGGTATGGGGACCAAGCATGCAGTGAGGGGATCTAGAACAATGTCATTCAATATGGAGTTGGGAGGCGTGTTGAGCGTGATGGACATGTTATGGGTGTCAAAATTTACGAGGAGTGTGGTTTCAGTCTAAAAAATTAAGAAGAAGGGATTTGATGTAGTGTTCTAGGATGGACAGTCATTGATCAATCCCAAAGGATATAACTTAGACACAACGGTTTTTTTTTAGAGTTGGAGAGATAAACTTGTATAGGATAAAGGGCCAACCTATGTGATCTATGGAAAGCTGCAACAAAGTGGAAGAGAACAAGGAGCATGCAACTTCAAAGGTTGATAAACTATGAGGGATTCAACCTTTAGATTTAGGTGGGAATGAGAATCCTTCCAAGTCTACCAAGGAGTCATGGTTCGAGATGACCATGTAGGATGCTCAGGAGTAGGAAGATTCTAGGAGCATGATCAGAGGGAAGTATTTGAATATGAGTAGGATCTAGATGGTAGGAATAACTTCTAGTTTAGAGGGAGCAACCAATCAGGTGGATTGGATACCAACCATGGTATCATATTTGGTAGCAAAGACAGAGCCACAACCAGGTGGGAGAAGTACCTTCCTTGATAAGAGAGAGTGTTGATGCATGTAGAATTGGACATGTACTTCTAGATAAGCTTGGTGTTTAGCATGTGCAAGTCGTCGAGAATCTTCTAATTGTGAGACTTTACTTTAATTAAAGTAATTATTAAAGTAAATTGGTTTTATTAGTGAGTTGAGTTTTTTTAAGGAAATGATTTAATTAGCATTAGTGAATTAAATTATAGTCGTTGATCTCAAGTGAGGTGAGAAGTAATATCAAACATCAATGACTTTAGATATTAGGGTTAGGTCATAACTCAATCTTATAAAAGCAAGGCTAGGGTAAAGGAGAATATAATTTTACACAAAGATAGAAAATAAAGATTTTTTCTAGTGTGGAGTCATTGGAGAGTGTAGAAGCAAATAAGGACTTTTGCTTACACATTGTATGAGTGAGTGAGATGTCATAAAGAGAGGGTGAAGAGTATTTCATCCAAGTGTTGATGCAGAGAGAGATGGATCATGAAGGATTTTGATTCAAAGAGATCTTGGATAGGTGGATAAGGACTTCCATCTATAGATATAGGACAAAATAAGAGAGAGAGAGAGAAGTCGTGCAACAAAAGGACATGTCGCTATGGAGAACGCTGGTTTTTTGGTACGGGTCATGTAGATAGCGTGGGTTTCGGTGTTATAGTCACGCAAATAGCGCATGAAAACGTGTGTATCAGGGTAACAGTTGCATTGTTGGCATACAAGATTGTACAATAGGTTTGGTAGTAGATCGGCCAGTCAGGTACATATGTACTTTGTCTCTTTTCTAGTTGGGCTATTTTCCCGGGTATGAGATCCCTTGTAAGATTTGATAATATTTGAATGATAAACTTAGTTGATGGGAAGAATATCTTTGTGTATTGTGCATGAGATTTTTGGTTTCCTTATTTAGTCTTTCATTGTAATGTTTAATTGATAACTTGGTTGTGATTTGATTCAATAAGTGATTTATTTGGAATTAACTGTCGAGTGTTGAGTAGAGGTAAAAGTCAATATTCCACACCACAACCATGAGACACAAAGTGTCACAAACCTAAATTTCCATTCCATTTTTTTATATATATTTATTCAACTATAATAATCTATTTACTTCTTGTCATTGTAATTATCATATACATTCTAATTTCTTTATCATATGGTAGTCTCATTGTTATTTCATTGTTTCGTTATACAAAGAAACCATAGAGACTAATTGAATCCCAGGAAGACCTTCATAATTTCTCATCACCTATTATAGTATCATGTACTATAATTAGTGGAACAACTTGACCCTTAACAATTTAGTTCTAAATATTATCCTAAGTCTTACTCTACTAAGACTAGATACTAGATAACCTATGTATGTTTTCTTTTACTAAGTTTCATATTCTATTTTTTATATCTATAATCATTTACAATTTAAGGATATAATCAACGCCATGTATAAGCATCTCTTCGAGGATTATTTGTTTGTTTTATCCCCCTTGTGGCTATACGTTCCCACACGACTCTTATATCAGTGTTATCATAACTTTTAAATGCATCATACCTTATGTGTGTTCATGTGATTCAATGTATTATATTAACCTTGTTAAATTCTTCCATATATAAATGAACTTAATTAAACATCAACCAATCTATATAAGATTGTTTCATCGCATCGTTCAAGGTATGACATGTATTAACATGTTTCAATGTATAATATATATTGATGGGTTTTCAATGTACAACTTGTATTGATGGGTTTTAATGTAAAACACCTGGCATATGAAGGATGACTCATACATAGATGGATTTATTGTATAGTTTTACTACGAGTTAAACCCGTATTAGCTTTGTTTCTTAATTTAATTATTCACCAACTTTCCCTCGTTTAAATAGTGCATCAAATGGTGTATTTAACATGCGATGGCCTTGCATGCACTACCTATGGGGGTTACTATCTCGAGGAGATTTCCTCGACACTTGTCCTGAGGAAGCATACATGTAGAGTCATATCGCTTATAGGAGTTAGGGTTTTCCTGTTGGAACCTTAACCCTTCAGACCCATTCCTAACTTGACTCATTTATCATTTCTCAGTTTTGTTTCCTCTGTGCTGCGCTCATCCTAAGAGATTTTAAGGTTTTACAGGACCCTCCTGTATCCTTCGAGAGTTCCTTAAGTTACAGTATTGAAGTCTGATTGTTTAGAACCTTATTTCGTTTTACGGTGGAATTATTTATGTGAGTGTCGAGGCATGCTGACTTGTAGTTGGCTGGTCGAAAACGTCCATTACTAGTAAGATATTTTAACCTTCTTTAGTCGTTATGGTTTCCTATATGATTTTTAGGTTTTATGCTTCTAGCTTACTATCCAAGCCATTTCAAACTGTTAGTTCACAGTGTTAGATTACTGAGAGGGGGGGTGAATCAATAATAACGTAATTATAATCCTTTTTCTTCAAACGTTATATCAATGTAGAATTATTATCCAATAATGAGCAGTAATAAATAAACAATCACACACATACACAGTACACTAGTGTTTTACGTGGAAACCCCAATCAGGAGAAAACCACAGAATTCTTTTTCCTATATGTCTTGAAGAATTACATTCATTGGAAACACCAACTTCCTTTGTTTTCCAGCTGCAACTAGAAGGAGGCTCCAACCCCCTAGTTTCTTAGGCTACAACCCGAGGGAAGCTCCAACTCCCAAAATCTCTGGCTACAACCAGAAGGAGGCTACAACCCCCAATGGTCTCCGGCTACAACCGAAAGGTGGCTACAACCACCTATCTTTGCCTCGTCCTGCCACCCTGAAGTAGAAGTAGAATGATGGAACCACTGTCACACTATCACTGTGAGATATACCACTGTA
>SNQJ01S0150803.1:23204-40383 GCA_010110895.2 Picea sitchensis
CATGGGGCCAAGAGTACCTTGGGGAAACTGGAGAATTGGACTGAAATTGTTGTATCAGATGCGAATTTTTGGGATCGTGTATCCATTCCTCGTGAATGACTTGGAGCCAATCTGGTACAATGAAGGAGAGAGAAAAAAGGGACTCTTCATCTTCATATTTTTGGGAAAGTGCATCTGCAACCACATTGTCTTTTCCTTTCTTGTAAATAATCTCATGATCATATCCAAAGAGTTTATTCACCCATTTTTGTTGCTCTGGGGAGGAAATGTGTTTTTCCATAAAATACTTGAGGCTTTGATGATCTATCTTAATTTGGAAGCGTTTCCCCAATAGATAAGGGTGCCAAAGATCAACGACATGCAAAATAACCAACATTTCCTTTTCATAGATTGATTTTCCCAAGTTTCGTTCAGACAATTGTTTTCTGGTAAAGGACAAAGGCCGACCCTCTTGCATAAGGACAACGCCAATTCCTTTCCCTGAAGAATCACATTCTAGGACAAAGGTCTTTGTGAAATCAGGAAGGGCCAGGACTGGAGTGGTGCACATGGCCATATTCAAGGTTTGAAAAGCCTGAGCAACTGTTGGAGTCCAAGTGAAAGAATTCTTTTTAAGGAGTGCAATGAGAGGTGCCACAATCTTTCCATAATTCTTAACAAACTTGCGATAATAGCCTGTTAAGCCTATAAATCCATGCAATATTTTGAGAGTATTTGGGTGAGGCCAGTCTTGCATAGATTCAATCTTTTTAGGATCCACCTTGATGCCATCCTTACCAAAAATATGACCCAAGTACTCGACTTCCGAGGTGCCAAAAGAACATTTAGATTATTTAAGGAAAAGTTGGTGCTGAGAGAGTAGATGGAGAACTTGATCCACATGAGCAAGATGGTCTGTCCAAGTTTTTCTATGGACGGGGATATCATCAAAGAAAACTAAGACAAAATGATGGAGAAAAGGATGGAAGACATGATTCATGAGGCTTTGGAAAGTGGAGGGAGCATTACACAAGCCAAAGGGCATGACCAAAAACTCATAGTGGCCCTCATGAGTTCTAAAGGCAGTCTTAGGAATGTTTTCCTTTTTCATACAGATCCAGTGGTAGCCAGAACAAAGATCAAGTTTAGTAAAGAACTAGGTGCCACTCAATTCATCCAATAGGTCATCAATGATAGGAATGGGAAATTTGTCTTTAATGGTGAGTTTGTTGAGGGTGAAAAAGTCAAGATACATGTGCCAAGAACCTTCTTTCTTAAGGACCATGACCACAAGACAAGAGTAGGGGCTCGTACTAGGGCGTATAACACCTGCATTAAGTAGTTCTTGAACCATTTTTTCAATTTCATTTTTTTGGGAAAAGGGGTGATGATAGGGACAGATATTGGGAGGAAGGCTTATTGGGACAAGGGGAATGGAATGATCATGAAAACCACGGGAAGGAGGGAGTTCCTGGGGAGTGGAAAAAACCACTTGATGTTTAGAGAGGATGGATTGGAGGTCCTGCAGCATAGAGGGTGTCTCAGTTGCTTGTATGGTATGGAGTTGGGAAATAACACCAGAATGACCTTTTTTGAGCGTCTTTTCCATGTGATGGGAACTAATGATCTCAGGGGAACCAACGATGATGTCTTGGAACTTATATTGTTGGCCCTCCTGGTCGAATTGCATGGTTAATTCCTTAAAATCCATGAGAATGGGACCCAAAGTCCTTAGCCAGTCTACACCCAACACAATGTCACAACCGTCCATGTCGATAGCAAACATATGAGATTTCAGGTGGTAGTCACCAATTTGGAGACACACATTTTCACAACTCCCTCCACATTTCATGGACCTGTCATTGGCAATCAAGATTTGGAGATGATTGACTGCACGGATATAGAAATTAGTTTCTTGGGAAATGCGGTGAAGAATAAAATTATGGGTGCTTCCACTATAAAAAAGAATGATGAAATTCCTATGCTTGATGTAGCCAATTAGCTTGAGGGTTTGGGGAGCATAGAAGCCAGTGAGAGAATTTATGGAAATGATTGGTTCAATTTTGGGAGGGTTTGAGGGAGGGGTTATGTCAGTGGGTTCAGGTGACACATACACAAGGGGAGATTCAACATCCTCTTCCGAAACATCCTCCGAGATGGCCATAAAAAGATTTTGTTCCTTACACTTGTGTCCCGGAAAATATTTGTCATCACAATTATAACAAAGGCCTTTGAGTTGGCATTCAACCATTTCGGCCCTGGTCATTTTTTGGATCTTTAGTGGAGTAGAAGGAGGAGTGGGATTTACTGGTTTAGTGTGAGGAATAAGGGAGGGTTTTCGGTTTTGAGAAGAGACAAATTTTTGTGCTTCCTTAGCTCTTTTAGTAGCCTCCAACCAACTCTGAGTCTGAGACATGAGGACATGGGCACAAATCTCAACCTTGAGGCCACTGATAAAACATTCTCAGAAAAAAAGCATCAGACATGCCCTCTGTACGAAAATACAGTTGCTCAAAAGAAGCTATAAAGTCTTCCACTATGCCAGATTGTTTCAACTTTGTCAAACGACCTAAATGGTTGGTGTCAGTGTCAAAGTGTTCATAAAGCTCTACCACAAAGTGTGTCCAAGCAACATACCCTTGACGGACAATTTTTCTCCATTGCCACCATTGCCAACGTTCTTGATCTAGATGGAGAACACCATACCGGAGTTTGGACAACTCATCTGTAATGCCGTACAAAGAGAAATAATGTTCCATTTGAGTTACCCAACCAGTGGGATTCGAGCCATCAAATTTGGTCACATCCACACGCGAAAGGCGTAGGTCACGCTGAAAGTGATGGGGCTGAAAATTATGGGAATGAGAGGAAGCTTCATCTTCGGTATGCACAGGTGGTTCAGATAAAGGGGGATCTGCAAGAATATGCATCTTGGTGCATATCATTGAAGCGACAGATTCAAGCTGGGTAGTAATGTCTTGTTTGAGGTATGCTTTGAGTTCCTCGATTGAGGCGACGATGGAGGAATGCATGTTTTTATTTATGGTGGCAATATTGACACTGATCTGTCTCACTTTTTGTTGGGTCTCTGTGAAATTAGATTTCAAGGTATTAAAGCAAGCTTCCAAGTCTTGGGTACGAATATGGGCGATGATGACGAGGGAACTGAAAAGGGGCGGGTGGGGTCAATTTTTTTTCCTGAAATTGATAGGTATGAATGTGATAAGGGAAAAGAGATAAATCCAATGGAATATGTCTCAAATAATGGTGCAACAAAATCCAGACTTTTTTTTTTACACCTGCGTAGTTATACTCCGGTCTGAAGAATACTACAGTGATGAAATGCCCAATTGCTTAACCGGGGAGAAATGTGTAGTGATTTGGCAACTTGAACACAGTTGTGTGGAAACAGATCTTGTCTTTTTTGTTTTTTGTTTCCGTCCCCAAGGGTTTTCCTTGTGCTATAATTCTTTGATATACGTGTGGGGTCCAACAGTAGTACTGGACCCAATATCTTAGGGCACCAACTAAGGGGGCTAGACCGTGCCCTTAGCCGTACTACCCAGGTACTAGAGAGTATCTTCCTAAGTGCTGTTCTCGGTGGCACTATAGCAACCAGGTGACCGATCAATTTATCTAAAGAGGGCTTCAAGAAATCTAGGTTGATCCGTATACAGGTGTTGTCTGATGCACTACCACTCGAAGGGGTACCAACATGGGTTAAAAGGGTGGCCAACATATGTGCGATTAAGTACCACTTTTATTTCTTGCATGTATGAATCCCCGACCACGGGTTTATGCACATAACGACATATCTCTGTAGCTTAAAGACACCTGAATACGTCTCTACCCTGAAAAAAAATAACCCACAATTTTCTACCGAGGAAAGTGCTCTGATACCACTTGTAATATTCCATATATAAAAAGTATGCAAAATAGAAGTAAAATGCTAGAAATGGGAGATGAACAACAATATAACCAAAAAAACACCACAATAATGCCATAATGATACCAGAATAACACTAGAAAGAACACTTTGATTACTGAGAGAAATGTTCACTTGCCCCTTCGAGGGGGAAACCTCCGACAGAGCAGAGCTCAATTAAAATAATATCCAAGACAAAAGTTCACATACCCTCGACTCCTATTTATACTAAATATGTCTATCAAAAGAACCATCTAGAGGAAGATCCTTCTAGAAGAGAAAGCTTCTATTGGGTCTTCTTACATTCAACTTATTCTTCCTTATTGCTAGGCCTTATTAATATTGACCTTTATTACATCGGAATATATTATTCTACCTAAGTGAGGGGTTAGGTCCCTAACACATCATAAATAATAAGGTTGCCAAAACAATTTACCTATTCATCATTATGCCAAATAACATAAATGTGCATCATTATCCTTGCATTATATCAATATGCCTAGAACCATTTGAAATCAAATGTGATAACTATTCCAATCATAGGCAATGATAAACAAATCAACACCATGATATCAATGCCAAAATCAAATTTCCATATAAATATCGATATATCAACAAATAAACCAAACAAAAATAAAGTCACTAAATCTACCTTACCATCCCATAACAATCACTATAATATCCAATTAATTTCATGATACTTCATGACATAATCCTTTGATATTTAATATTTCAAATACAAACTAGGATGTAGGACCTAAGATTATAAAGTAGGTTAAAAAATGATTAAGAAGAAACATGGTTAAATGTCTTGATGGTGGGACCTAAGATCAACAAAGTAGGTTAAAAATGATTAAGAAGAAACATGGTCAAATGTCTTGATGGTATATCTTGGTAAAATGTATCAAATGGAAGCCACGTTGAATTTTGGTCAACAAATTTACGTGTCCAATTACAAGAAACCATCAATCAAGATGCCATCAGACAAAAAATCGAGTGGTTTTCCTTCTATCTACTGACATCAATTATTTCCAACATGAAAACAATTATGTTGTTCGCACATTCTACACAACACTTTGTCTCTACCACAATGTCATTTGGATGACCACCTTTGTGTGTAATCATAACACTTTATTCATGAATTATAAACATTATGTCTTCTTTGACAACTATCATGGAGTTTTAAGGAATCCCCAAGGTCATTGACCTCCATGCACCAATTTCTGAGACATCTCTAAGAAGGAAATATTTTTCTAGATAATTGAAGGTAATAATTGGATTGGGGCTACCTTTGAAGTCGACTCAACTTGTTATCCACTTTATTAGTGACATAGAAATCATGTGCTACTGTATATCCCTAGATAGTTTATGCTCCTTGTGTTGATGATGAAGATTTTCAGGTCCTATCAAGCTTGCCAACTGGGTCTGTCTTTGACCACAAATTGACTCCAAGTTTCAACTGTTATGATAATGTTTGTTGCTTTTTTAGGACAACCAAATGTCCAAGAACTTCTTGCTGATTTGTTACGGTTGCAATTCCAATTTTAGGTGCTCTAGCATGTAGTTTTAGTAACCAGAAGTTAGCACACGCATACTAAAATAAGTACAACACACCTAAAGATATTTACAGATGAAAATAAGAAGATCTAAGAAACTAACACATGCATTTTTGTACACAGGTATTTTTGGTCAACATGACCCTGGATAAACCCCCCCCCGCGGGGAAAACCAGTTTAGGATATATGTCTATATAATGATGATCAAAGAAAGAGATACAACAAGTAATGAAATACAATGGAACCTGTATACATATCAAGATCCTCACAAGCCTTGCCACAAGATCCATAAAGAGAAGTGCCCAAACTCAGGTGCGCCCTCTCCCTTTGTTTCCCTCTTAACCGAAATGAAGCGCTCTAGATCCTCTTTGATCCAATGAAGAAATCCCTCCACATGAATGTGCTCTCTTGTGCCGCCTCTCCATTGAATTTGTCAGAGCTCGAATCCTCCAAGAAGATCTGCTACTAGGTAGTTGTCAATCCTCTCCACAGGTGCACCCTCCTCCTAGTAGAAATGATCACCATAAATAAAATGAGCCATAAACTGAATGCCTCTCTCCACTGAAGCAAACACGCAAGCTCTCCTCTCCCTATGCAACATACCTCATCTCAAGGTGACAAGTCGTCCTCTCCTGATGAAAAAATGAAGGATAATAAATGCGCCCTCGTCTAGTAGATGCGCCCCTCCTCCATATGGCATGATCCCTCCAAGAGATAGAAGTTAAAACTCCATCGACATGCTCTCCATGCAAGCTCAAACCAAACGAGAGCTTCTCCTCAAGCTCTCAAGGGTTTCTCTCAAACCCTCATGAAGTGCGCCCTCTTCATCCTTAAGAAATGTGCCCTCCTCTCTTCTCCAAAACTCAGAAGTGAAGAATGAATCTCAATAATACACTTTACCCTCTCTTTAGCCTCCTTTGGCCAACCCTAAAAGATCAATGACCTAGATTAGATCTAGCCAAGTCTAATCAATGGGTGAGATCTCATCCTCAAATCTCACTAAGGAAACCCACTTTCCTTAGTTGATTTATGTCTATTAATTCACCCACATTATGAATTAATTGTCACTTTATAACTTAAGTGACATATTTCACTTTTGACTTAAATATCCCAAGTCAAAGTGAAATTAGAATCATAAAGTAAAGTACAAGGGTAATATTCTTCCCCCTTTGTTCTTGGAGACTCATAAGCACATGGGGACCACTTTCCAAGGTACCCAAATCTCAACAAATGGTGTATAAATCTCTTCATTATCTTTACTCTTCACTCTCCACACTTTTCTCTTCACTGTGCGGTTCTTGAGATGAAGCTTTGGAGGAAGCCTCCAATACTTAGATTCCCAATGTCTATTTAATTGCAACACTAACAAAAGTTATTGCTACTTCTATATGGTCTGTTTTGGCATTATCCTTCTCTCCATGTTCCTCTACCTTTTTATTGTGATGGGGAAGTCATCTTGTTAATCTTTATTTGAAAAAATTTGGGCTTGTTGCATGTGGTTTGCTTATCCTAGCAAGATTCCTCAATATGGACTTTCTTCTAGTAAAATGAACATACCTCATAATACTAACAATTGGTAGCTCTATAGTGACAGATAAGGTACATCTCTTTTCTGATGCAAACTTCTTGTTCTTGTTCTTCTTTTTTTCTCTAATTGACTTGCTACTTTTTTTTTATTGTTGATACACACCGAGTCTTTGAACTTTCCTTGGTGTTTCCCATTTGCAATCCACCACAAGAAGGATGGAGTGGTAGTGAGTTGCTATCTTCATCTATTTATGTTCTTTCTTCTAATGAGAAGGAAAAATCTATCTCATCTTTTGTCTTCATGAAGTGATCTTGGTGGATGAGGATTTTTCCTCTGTTCTACTGAAACGAGGCCTTCATCTTTGACCCTTTGTTTAGCTACAATGGGGCTTATGATGCCTTGACTCCTCTTTCCAACCTCTTGACCATCATAGCCCATCTACCTTAGTAGCTTGGAGCCAATGCTTTTATTATGTTTTTCAAAATCACCAAAATGCTCTTGAGAAATGTTTGAAGGTGAACTTATCATGCTTTTCTTCGTCATGGTGCTGGATTTTGTACTAATAATAGAAAGTTGCTTTATTTCTTGTGCTCTTGGAAAACTACTTGTATATTTACCAATGCCTCCTCTTTTTTTGCCAACTCGAGTGAACCTCTCATTCTAAACCATCATTCGAGTGAACCTCTCATGCTAAACCATCATTCGAGTGAACCTCTCGTTTTGCTAATTATCAAGTTGAATCACTTTCTATCCCAATTGCATAAGATGAACTCTTGTCTTTTCCCAATCTTCCATAACACTAGTGAGAGAGTCTTGATGTTCAACCAAGTAATTCTTTAGAGATGGAAACAATTTTATGAAGGTCTCAAGGTATTTTTTCCAAATATTCTACCATTCGGTCAAATATTTGTACCTTTTTGTTCAAGTACCAATTCTTTTAGACTTTCTCTAATTTCTCTCATCACTATTAAAAGACCTTTTGTGAGTCAAATTGCAATAAGATATAGCAAGAGTTGGGGAAATGTGTGAGGATATTTAGAAACTTAGGAGTTAGTTAAAATCAACTTGCTATAACTTGTTATTAGGTTAAAGTGTGTTTCTTTAGTATGCATTTGTAATAAGATGGTCACGATATGTTCTAGACATAGAGTGATCTGACGACTCATATACTGCTTGATGTAATGGATCTGTATTTAAAAAACATGAAGTTGATATTATCCATGTCTTGATATTTGATCTGGTTTCTCGACATTGAGTTTTTACCAAGTAAAAACATAGGTAAACCACATTGGGGTTTTACCAAGTAAAAACATAGGTAAACCACATTGAGGTTTTATGTGTAAGTGGTTATTGAAAATGTGGGTATGTGAATGATTATTCAAGGTGTGGGTGGCGGATGTTTCCCCACATTAGAATTGAGTGGTTAATGTAGAACACAATGCAAAGACCAAGCATCCTATTCTTTCATTTTTTTTTTTTCATTTAATTTTTAAACATGGCATTATCATTTCTTTAATTCAATTCTCATTAATTTTCTACTCATCTCTTTGTTGTGGATACATTTTGGATTATCTCTTTTTTAACTTTCAACAAGAAAGATTCTCAATATTATTTCTATGATCCTATGTTGGGATTTAACCATCTTTAAGTTATTTTTAAGGAATTTGTTTTCTTTCACCATATCCACTTCTTATAAACCTATATCCATAAAAACACAAGAATTCACCATAAAAAAATAACAAAGGTTTCTTTCACCATAAAAACACCTAGCCTTGTCACAATGAGCCAATATGAGCATTCCTACCCCCGCCGGTTTTGAACCTGTGACCTCCTTGAAGATAACACATGTTCTTAACCATTAAACCCATTAAACCCACTCAGGAGAATTCACAGTATCTTATTTTACCTAATAGAAAAACAGAGAAGACTGTATTGAAATTAGTGACAGCTCTAAAACGATGAGAGCAACACTTCAAAATCGTCTAATAAATGCATTTCACTCATAAAAGAGTGCAAGTTCATTCACACATTTTACAATTATGATGATACAATAGATATGATTCTGAAGCATTCAACAGATTTGCGCCAAGCTGCTGCTGGAGGCCTGGATTCTGAAGCTGAAAACCCGTTCGGGACTCGGTGAGGGTAAACGGAATTGAAAATAGTATGAGCCAGAATCGCCATGACGGCCTGCTGATAGTTACTGCTCTTGGGGACTTGGCCGTCACTGATGGTACGGAGGTGCGGCAAAGAATCATAACCGAGGATGTAGTTAATAATGACGCATTGCCACCTGCCGCCTTCTTCGCAGTCTGCAAGGCTCACCCCGCCTGAACCCGAGGTCGAAACGCCTCCTCGACCTTTCTCTTCATTCTGCTACAGAATTAGGGAGCTCGACGAGCGCCTCGCAGATGAGAAATCACAGACAGAGGTGCCAAAATAGAGGTCGAATTGCAAAGAATTACCATAAACAATTGCTTCTTCCTCCAGCTCGTGACAAATATTAATGACCGTCTTCAAGAGGACGCTGCACATGCACCGACTCTTTCTCCTGCTTCTGCAGAGTCCCATTACTATTGCAAGATATTCCCGGACGGGCATTACCGGGCGTTTGAGAGGCGTAAGGTTGCAACCACCAGGAGACAGCGATGGATGGCTACTGGATTAAGGCCCACTTAACTAAATGGCGAAAAGCTGAGCGATGAATCAAACCCTGCTAACTAAATTGGGCCATCTATTCGTCTGTTTCTCTTGAAATCAAACTGATACATCTTAACCAAGGAACGCCTAGGGTTCGAATCGCATGTACCTGTCACTCATCACATATTCAATGCATATTATTTATTTATAGTCGCGGCCTCTCGGGGTGGCGAAAAGCCTACTCCGCTACTTCTGTCGAGGTGGATGGCGGCGCGGTTGAGAATTTCTTAACGGAATCCATCGTTACCGATCTCGGCGACTAACTCCACGAGAGCAGTAAATACAATCAGGCGGCGACCAACTCCACAAGAGCAGTAAATACAATCAGGTGGCGACCAACTCCCCGAAAGTAGCAACTACCGAAAGGCCGAACTCGTCCAGAGCAGTAACTACCACCAATGGCGGCGCCACTATACCTGGGTTCACTGCCAAGTGATGCTGCCACGTCCCCCTCAAATCGGATGTTTTTATTAAATGACGTGGCAGACGAAGAGGCCGACAACACAACTTCGACAAACTATAATTCCCCACGCAGCATATTTAGGAATACGAAAATTTAGCGACCTTGTGGATGACACGTTGCATGTGTTATAGTTATACTGTTAACAAACGGTTTCATTTTCCAAAATAAAAATAAAACGCATAGAACGAATTCATTATAATTTACAAATTATAAATCAACCACGTATGAACCTCGAGAATTGGGATTTCCAGAGAATATTTCGAAAACGACATCAAATTCCGGCGCCGGCGAACTGCCGCGTCGTCACAGTTGCCTTCATTTTCACGGCATACGCTACGCATGCATCACGTTTTCATATTAACCAATTACAGCTCTTGGTATTAGCTGTCTGCTCAGAGGTCGCGCACGATTCATTTAATATCAAACACGTAAGTTGATCACACGCCTGAATATTTTACCCGACTACCGAGAAATGATGTTTTCACTTTTCCCCGGGGTTCCCGCCCGGCGGTACGTGCGTTGGCACGGCCACACCGCGGATACCGCCATAATTAAAAAGGCGAGACAATCCCTTAATGCTAATCATTGCAAAAACCGGCTGTTTTACAAGGCTGTTTTAGGCACCTTTGGGTGTCCCGACACGAACACTCCCTCCCGTGGCTGAGAAAACGGCGTGGGATATGAGGCACGCAAAACGGCCTTTCCCGGAAGCCGGCGTCGGGCCCTGAAATAAACATTTTAGGAGGTCTTACGGGGCATTTTAAAGAATGTTCCGTCGAACGGTCGTCGGGGCCGACAGATTCCGATCATGACGGAACGGTTTTGAAGAAGAGACGTGTTTTAATTAGCCAGTGATGGCGTGAGGCAGCCAATCGCCGGCACAGCTCGCACAGGCAGAACGACAGATTCCGTAGGTCCATTAAAAACTTCTCACCGCGCCGCCATCCACATCGACAGTAAATTGCGAATAAATGATGAGTGATAGGTGCATGCGATTCGAACCCTACGCATTACCTATACGCTAAGCTACGCCTTCCGTTCGTTCTTTCATCCTATGTATAATTTTGATTTCAAGAGAGAGACGAATAGATAGCCGAGCTCACTGCCAATTTAGTTAGCAGGGTTTGATCCATTGCTTAGCTTTCTGCCTTTAGTTAGCTGCGGCTTAATCCAGCGGCCATCCATCGCTGTCTCCGCGTGGTTGCAACCTCACGCCTCTCCCTTCCGGTGGTTAAAACCCTAGGTTAAAGAATGTACCGGCTTTATAAAGGTTTCTTGATTTCAGGGTTGATGTGGTGCTTTTGATTTGGGCTCTTTTGAGGTGAGTGAGAATCGATCGCTGTTCTTACTGTTGAGTTTGCCATGGACTTATGCATGGGAATGGGAATGCCGGGTTTGCAGGATCAAAGGATGGGATTGAGTAATACCATTGATCATAATGGTTATTATGCTAATCCCTTCTACCCTGCATCTGCAGGCGTGAAGCCTGAAAATCTAGACGAGCTTCCCATGGATGCGATTCATCTGCTTCGTGAAAATCTAGACGAGCTTCCCATGGATGCGATTCATCTGCTTCGTGAAAATCTTGCAGCTAATGATAACAATTCATGCTTAGGGTATTCGTGCTTGCCTTGGCATGAAGTTGTTAATCATCCTACTGCTCTCGTGCTCTGCGACCCGCTCTGGCAGTGGCACTTAATGATGCAGCAGCGCCGCGAGTTCGAATCACCGCCAGACTCTGCCAAAGTGCAGATTAAAGGAGGAATGTCTGCTGCGTTGTCAACCTTTGAAGAGCGCCAAGCCGCCCTGGTCGCCGAGGTTCTTGGCAGAGGAATGTATTGCAATGGTAATGAGACTGTGCAGGAGCTGGAGCAAGCGCCGGTGCATGTGCAGCCTCCTCTTGAAGACGGTCATAAATATTTGTCAGCTGTTGGGCACGGGATAAACATTCATGGAAAAGCCATCAAGATGGAGCCAGAGGAGGAAGCAATTGGTTATAGCAATTCTTTGCAATTTGACCATTATATTGACTCCTGTTTATGTGATTCCTCACCTGTGAGGCCCTCGTCGAGCTCGGTACTGCTGCAGCAGAATAGAGACGAAGGTCGAGGAGTGGTTTCGACCCCGGCTTCAGGCCGGGTGAGCCTTGCAGACTGTGAGGAAGGCAGCGGGTGGCAATGTGCCATTACTAACCAAATCCTCGGTTATGATTCTTTGCCGGACCTGAGTACCGTCAATGGCGACCAAATCCCCGAAATTAGTAACTACCAGCAGGCCGTCATTGCAATGCCGGCGCATACCATTTTGAATTCCGTTTCCCCTCACACAGCCCCGCTGCACGAATTTTCACCTTCAGAATCCAAGTATCCAACAGCAACATGGGGCAATCTGTCCAATCCCTCAGAGCCTTATGCCTCCTGCTGCAATGAACCGTCCGCTAAGCGTCCAAGATTCTCCGGCTGCTATTCTCTCGAAGACATACTAAAGAAACTCCCGCGAGGTGCTGCTCTCGGCCTGCAAACCATACGAAGCAACGAGAACTCGCCGAGGAATATTTCTCCGACGGCGGCTCCTCAGTTTTCTCCAGATCCGAGCTTATCGTCCCCAAGGCTTTCTTGTTCCGTCGCATCATCTTCGCTGGAAAAAGACTCCGACGAGAAGCAGCAGTATCAGCTGTATCGCAAACCGGCTTACGTTTCAGTGGAGCCTCAGAGCATTGCAGCGCGTCATAGGAGAACAAAAATCCGCGAGAAAATTCGTTCTCTGGAGAAACTCATCCCCCTAGCCGGTGCCAAGGTCGATACTGCTAGAATGCTGGAGGTAGCCATTAAGTACGTTAAATCTATGCAGGCACAAGTTCACGTTCTTGAATGCATGCCTACATCTCCACCTCTCTCGGATTCCAAAGAAGATTTCAGATCAGCTGGAACATCAAACCCTAGTGCCAACGATAACATGAGATCAAATGCATTCGACAAAGGTAGCGTCAGCTGCATGAGTAGCAGCTGGAACGTGAATTCTCTCACAAATGCTTTGGCACTGCAGAGGTCCTGTAATTCTCAGGCTTCAAAGAGTAAGTTGAAAACCCTATCTGTTCAGCAAATGCTTCACATTCTTGCCACTTCGCCTGAAATTCAGAGAAAGCTTCTCAGTGAAGAGCTATGCCTGGGAACTGTAGAACAGTACCAGATGCTGGCTGCTGCCAGAGACTCTAATTCTAATCCCTCTTGACATCTTGAGTTTCTGTTCGACCTCTGATTGTTGATATTGTTAAAGCTTTAGCATATTTTTGCAAATTTATGTACTGTGTATAGAGAAGGTATATTAATCCAGTTGCTCGATAGTTTTACACTTCGCTGTGCAAATTGGAGGTCCAATTGCACTCATCCTGCTTGTTTTTCGCTGCAGATACAGAGCATTTTGTGTACTTCGTTTTTATTCTATACGTGCAAGCTTCTTGGAAAAAATTTCGAGCGGCACCGCATATTTTTTTCATTAACTTGCATTAAGCTGTAATCGATTTTAAGTCGATCCATTTTGCGAGCTATATTCAGCCGTAATTTTGTAAATTTTAAGCTCATTTTGTGGGAATGATTTCATTGATTAAAGCTGATGTCACAAGCATTCAAATTCGAACCGTGTCTGTTTCATTAATTTATACTCCTGTTCTTAGGGTGTTTTGAGGTTAATAACTCTGTAATTATGGATCTTTAATGTGGAAGGTTAAATAGTTACGAAACAAAGATCTGAGGAAGCAATTCACGTCCTTCGGCCGGGGAGGCCTGCGATTCGTTTCGACCAGTGAAAAATTCCTGGAATTGATTTAATGGCGGCAAAGGCATGGAATCGATTCTTTAGTGTCGATTGAGAAGAATGGATTTGTTTAACCCTGGATGTATTATTTTGAAATGATGGAATAGGCGGGCAACAATGCTGTGATGTGGGAGTGTGATCTCCGAAATCACAGGCTCCATATTCAAGAAGCAACTCGACATTCCGTATGCACCGTCTCCCCTCCACAGTTCCACTCCTCTTTGTTTTTCGTTAAATATTTGAAATACAGTTAATTAACATTAAATGGCGTTGCATGACGTATGCATGTTACCTCCGAATCCCGATCGTTCCGGTTTGCCCTACTGGTATATATAAGGAGGAATTCTTAACGCTTTATGAATTTGAATATTTTTGGGTTTTTAATCGTAGGAATTAATTTGGTTAACAATTATTGTTAAATTTGTAAAGTTATTAATGGGAGTGCTATTTTTAATGGAATAATAAGTTTAATATTATTAAATAATAAATTTAATACAGTTTGAGTGGGTTTAATGGTTAATAACATGTTTTTTTATTAAAAAATTATAAATTCAAAGAGGATAGAGTATATACTTCCCATTATTATTATTATTATTATTATAAATATAAGTAATGTTTTAACTTTTTAATTATTTAATCTTATTTTTAATAATATTTATGGCAAATTTTTTAATTATTTTTAGGAAACAATCATTTTCAATTTTTATTTTTTTTCTTTTAGAAATAATCATTGAAATTTTTTACATCTCAATGTTTGAATTTTTTTCTTTTCACAAATAAAGAAACAAAAATTATATATATTATTTTTAATGTGTATACTATATTGACAGATATTAATATTATTTAATATACATTTCATTTTTTTCCCATTGAAAATTAATCTTCAAATTCTTGTTTTTTCTTTTACTTTTTTTTTTAAAGTTAAATCTTCAAGCTCTTGTTTTTTCTTTTTTTTTTTAACCTCATTTTTTTAAGAAAGTTTAAGATTAAAAAGGTGTGTCAACACCTTATTAGATTTGGAAGATTTAAGGAAACCTTAAATATCATGGGTGGGTGCGGGTGCAAACTAATGATGGTTTTTCATGATACTTTAGTGGCAACCTAAATATGGAAATATCATAATGTGTTAGTGGCAATGCAAAACAACAAGGATTGTTAACTTGGAGGGATGATTCAATGTACTTTCATGATGGATTTTCAAATATGGTGTAAAAAGATGAAATTCAAAACCCTAACCCTAGATAGTTATCAGGGTATGTTCAATATCGAGTTGCTAGGAGAAGGGGTTCCATTCTTTTGTATTGTACTTGTTCCATAGTTGAGAAGAGAATCCAAGGAGTGATATTTGAGAGCATAAATAACATAGGAAGAAGAGTCTCCAGTAGCCAATTAGGCCACATTAGGCAATTCCATAGTGAGTGTACCCCTTTCTTTGTACTTGCATTTCTTTACTAAAGAAAAGAGATTAGAGCATAGGGCTCACCTTCTAACTAGGTTTTCTTCCATATTGGGTTTCCTAAGATACATCTTGTGTTCATTTGTGTGGATGGTGTGTTCTTTCTCTTAGCCTTTCATTTTTCATTTTAGTTACTTCATTAATTTGAGTAATTAAGCTAGTGATTATAAAATATGAGATCTAAGGAAAATAGAGCCAATGGAATATCCATAGTAGTTTACAGATCATATCGGTATTAAATCATTTTTCTTTGGGGTATTTTTCGAAATTTGCAAGATCCAGGAATTGGCTTAAGAAGAAATTCAAAGAACCCTAGCCTTGGTAGATGAGTCTATTCACAACAACCTTCAAGATCTAGTAGAAGAAGTGGAAATATCTCATTGGTAAGTTCCAATCAAGCTAAAAAGTTGATTAGTTCAAGTAATAATTATGTTTTTCTTTTATTCTGAGAGAATCAATCAGGTGATGGATCGGTAAGAGAAAATGTACTAAAGACAAAAACCAACAATTGGAGGAGTTTCTACATGCATACTGAGGAGTGTTTTAAGATCTTAAAGAGATACCACCTAAGAGGGAAGTGGAGCAGGAGATGCAATGGTTTTCTGACTCCCCATTACCCAACATTGGGTTGTATAGACAACTCATTCTAGAAGTAGATGAAGTGAATAAAAAGTTACAACACCTATTAGAGCAAGGAGTGATTCAACCAAGCACCTCAGCTTGTGGGTCACCTATCATTATCGTACCCAAAAAGGATGTGACTTGGCGTATGTGTATTGACTATAGAGATCTAAAAACGATTACGCTCAAGAATTGGTACCCTCTACCAAGATCAATGATCTGTTAGACCAGATGCAGCATGCCAAGTACATCACATAGTTGGATCTCAAATATTCCGGACATCACCAGGTATGTGTCAAAGAAGGAAACACTTGGAAGGCCTCCTTCAAGACAAGGAAAGGTTTGTATGAATGGTTGGTCATACCATTTGGTTTATGTAATACACCAACTACATTTATGATATTGATGAATGATGTATTACGCCCATATTTAGATTCATTTGTTATAGTATATTTGGATGATATATTGGTTTATAGATCTACCTTGGAGGAGCACATAACAATTCTCATGCAGGTGTTAGAGACTCTGAAAAAGCATGAGATTTTGGATAACCTCAAGAAATGTGATCTTACTTAGTAGACATTTGTGTATTTGGGGCATATGATTGGTGGAGGGGAAATCAAGATAGATCCCGCAAATATGGGGACCATCATAAAATGGTTTGTTCCTATTAATGTCACTGAACTTAGGAGATTTTTTGGGGAAATACGGTATATACAAAATTTCATAGCATCCTTTTCAATGGTAGCTGAGTGAGTGCACGGAGTTGGTGGTCGATAAAGTGGAAATGGGGTGAGAAGGAACACACACTCGCGGGAATGTGTGTGCATTTCTAGGAACACACACGCGTTCCTGATGTGACAGGTTCAACAAACCCCAAACCTCCACTCAACAAGCCATGTAGTCACGTTCCCAAGAACGTGAGCGCGCTCCTGATGTGACAGGTTCGACAAACCCCAAGCCTCCACTAATAAATCCACGTAGGACGTTCCCAAGAAAGCATACACATTCCTGAGAAACATGTGTACAAGAATGTGTTCACGTTCCTAAAAAAAATTGAAATGAAAATAATGCACGTGTGTTTTAGGAACGTGCATGCGTTCCTAAAGCGCGCACGTTATGTTCATTCTTGTTCTCT